>BMAO01038453.1:0-28988 GCA_019973975.1 Trichonephila clavata
ACTAGTAAATTTTATTCACACTAAAGGAATTTCTATGATATGTTTAAAGTATAGTTACTAGTATTGTGTTCTTGTACTCTCGTTTTAGAATGTTTTTGAGTAGTTGAGTTTCAATTGTCCATAAATTAGGTATTCAGTTTTTTTTCTTTCGGTTTTGTCGATTTATGAATTTTTCTCTCTCCCTCCATGATGTACCACTCGGTATAAGTGTTGATTGATTAAGTGAAGTTAGTTTTGATTTCGTGTTATTGGTTCATTATAATTTTTTTTTATGAAAATTCTTGGTCATAATTATTTAGTATTGAGGTAGATAAGTCTTGTGTTCATTATGTACTTATGAAATTGTTTTGAATACTTAGTGGGTTAGAGCATGAATTTTTTTTTTATAAGTTGAATTTCATTATGTGAAGAGTGTTGATTACAATTGAGTTAAGATTGTTCGTGATATATTTGAATACTGATGCGAATTATTTCCGGAAGTTATGTTTATCGAATTGTTAAAAAGGTACAGGAAATTGTTGTCATTATGGTTGTATTAGAATCTAGCGGGTTATGTGAATTATTTACGGAAGTTATGTTTAACGAAGTATTGGAAGAAGAGATACAGAGAATTGTTTTATGAGTTTGTGAATTAATATGATTATTCAGGTATTAGTTAAGTGATTTAGTAGAAATGATTGAGAATTAGAGTTTCAGTTGTCGAGTTAGTTCTGTTTTTGAGAGATAGTTATCTGTTTGTAGCGTTAGTTAATTTGTTAGCGGATCGTATTGGTTATAAGGTTTTATGGCTATGTTGTTTGAGAGTCAGTATTCGAGTTGCCGATAGTCGATTTTGGTGAATTAGTTATAGTAATGGGAATTAATATTTTTATTGTTGAACAAATATTTTTTTTGTGTCTGGTGTTGATGACATGCGAATCGCTCTGTTCAGTGCACAATTATAGCACTCAAAGGTTAGAGTGAAGTGTTTCGTTTTTTTTTTTTCTCGCCTTCTATTTTTTTATATATAGACTTAAAATCCATTTTTATTAATAGCCACAATTTTAATAATCTCGTCTACTTTTAGTATTAAATTTTTTTTGTTTCTTAACCTTGGGTTGCATCCTGATCACATGCATATTCATCGTTTTGTAATAAGGAAAATGCACGCCTAAGTTATACTATTCGTACGCAATTCTCATGGTGAATTTGTCATTCCTTTATGCTATTGATTTTGTTGTACGTTGTATTTCAAATGCATGCTTAATTTAATTAGTACTCAAGGCTCAGGGTGAATTTATAATTCCTTATGCTCATTGACTTTGGTGTACGTTGCAATTTCTTATGTAATCATGCCATATTGTTATCATGTCGAATTTCGATGTTAGGTGATGCAATGTTGTGATGATTTTCTGTTTTTTTGCATTATACTCATAAATAATAATAATTTTCTTCATCATGTCGTTCTGCGATGATCAGTGAGAAGGAGGAGTTGGCATAATTATACAAAATATCTGTTTAACTTTCATGCCAGACATCGGAAATGTTGTTTTTACCCATTTTACTATGCATATATGTCGCGCCAAAATCTGTGTCACAATCAATTTTTTAAGTATTTACTTCTTGTATCTTTATATATATATCACTTGTTTTATTTATATTACATATTAATCACTGCTGTGTTATGTACACAATTATACTGTTACAATGTTTCGTGAGTGCAATTCTTTTGTGTAAATTATGCGGTAGCCCAGATCTCATCTCAAAATTCGAATTTTATGAATTTTTTTTTTCTTTACAAGACGTTCTATTGTACTACATTTGTTTGGCAGAAACGGAGGCAGGGGATGGTCGGTGTGGTATTCAAACGAAAGTCCCGGCCCGTCAAGAAGTTAGTGGGGAGGGAGAAAGTGAAATGGAAAATAATGAGTTCACGTGTTGTGTGTGTAGAACATTTCCGTACTTATTATAATCTCTTTTGGGAGTATTTTTTTCATTAAGGTCGAGCTGGAATGCAACTCACGGACAACAGGAAAGGAAAATTTTCCCCTTCGCCATGGCGTCAGGATGACAGGCCAGCCACATTCATCAGGTTCGGGAGCTGTCAAGATTGACGACCTCCAACACAAGGGAGCAGAGGAGACAAACGTTTAAAGGTTTCTACAATGCCGCGAAGTCAATAAGAGAATTCAACAATAGGCTACCCATTAGGGCGGCTACATTCTTCCAGGGTGGTGTTTTTCACCCCTCTTCAATTCGTCAAACGACAGGACATAATTGTCGTTATTTCTTCACCTTCACAACAGACTTCCTACTGCACTTGGCACTAAAAGGCTCAATCGTCGGGATCAAGGATTCCCCCTCCAGTTTTTTTTTCCCTCTCCTGCAGTTGTTTTTCCAAGATTTCATCGTGTCAAGAAGATCCATTTCCGGCTCGCTGTTGGACTATTACTATTATCATTTAATCACTCCCATTTCAGTTTTGTATGTCTACTGCAAAATATGTGTTATTTTTTTTTCTCTCTTTCCAGGTGTTTGTGAGTCTGAAAGGGGGGAGGAGTGATGGGTGGCTTGGAGGCTGGAAGGCTTAGATGCTGATCGGGTTTTAAGATGGTCCCTAAGACACATGCAATTTGTGTGTATTCCCCTTGTTTCTTGTTGACAGGATGTTGTCGCATTCCTTAGTTGAGGGGGTCACAACGGCTGGTCAGCAAAGTTGAATGAACTCATAATTTGGAAGAGTCGTCGCGAAATTTGTGACTCTGCGCTTGGTTCCTGACCAATGGTTAGGCAGGACCAAAGTGCGTGCGGATGAAAAAGGGGGTAATTTGCCTCCACTTAAAAGGAGGAACCGGGACATTTCTCGGCAGATATTACGCAGATTTTACACAGATTTACAGAGATTTAGAGAGAGATTTTACAGATTAGCAGAAGACCGATTACCATGATTTCAGATTAAGAGAGTTGAATTTAGGCCGTCCAAGTACCACCCAGCTCCATGCCTCCGTTTCAGATAAGTGGAATGTTGCTGTATTCTTATTCTAAAAATTGAATAGTGTAATTATTTTAACTTAGTAATGTTTTAAACATAATAAACGAATTTAACTTCATTGTTTTATTAATTGAGTTTTAAAGTACTAACCACTAATATGATGCAGACATAAGTGAAATTAATCGAACCTGCGTAAGACATAATATGTTAAATTAATGAAGTAATAGTAGAGCTGCATCATCTGGTGCCAAGTGACCAGGATTCGAGAAAATTTTTTTTCCCTCTTTCGTTCACGCGTGAATTTTTTAGATGAATTTGGGCAATCGCTAATGTGTTGTGTTCGAATGTATAATAAATTTAAGATTGTTGTAATGTTGAATACATTGGCGTTAACTTTAAAGCAAATTATTTTTTTCCTCGCAAGTATAATTTTTATTTTCCTCGGCAGATGAAAGGTTGGAAACATTTTGTATCAATGAGAATTAATTGTATTTTATTATGTTGGTACTTGTATAAATATCAATATTATATACATTGATGTTTTTTTTAAATTTGTTTTTGTCACTCATATGCTTTTGCATGTATGTTATTTCAAAATATATACTGTGGACACAAGGTACATGTCTACAATAAGTCAGGAAATATAGAGAAAGGTCTCTTGTATAACTCATAAATCAGTGAATTACTATTTTAGCTATGTGTGTAGTCCCACACATGCTCCATGTGTTTTTTTTAGTATGCTCATTCTACGTATTTTGTTATTGTGTTTCATTTATACATTATCTCTTTGTGAATTTCATTGTTGCTTAGAAGTATTAAATTTTGAGCTATTAAACGTTGGTTTTATCATGTTATTATAATCAAATATATGTTATTATTGTTTCTTGCAACCTACTTATTGAATTCTTATTGTGGATGCATTATCATTTATGTTTATTTTTGAACTTTTATTGCTTTCGCCAGTACCTTATGATAGTGTAGAAGAAAGTAGCTATTTTGCCATTATTATTCTTAATTACAATTGTGTTTTATGAATTTTAATAATATTCGAGATGGTTGTTTGTTTTATTCTGTGTTGGCCATCGCACTAGTAAAATTTTATTCACACTAAAGGAATTTCTATGATATGTTTAAAGTATAGTTACTAGTATTGTGTTCTTGTACTCTCGTTTTAGAATGTTTTTGAGTAGTTGAGTTTCAATTGTCCATAAATTAGGTATTCAGTTTTTTTTTCCTTTCGGTTTTGTCGATTTATGAATTTTTCTCTCTCCCTCCATGATGTACCACTCGGTATAAGTGTTGATTGATTAAGTGAAGTTAGTTTTGATTTCGTGTTTTTGGTTCATTATAATTTTTTTTTATGAAAATTCTTGGTCATATTATTTAGTATTGAGGTAGATAAGTCTTGTGTTCATTCTGTACTTATGAAATTGTTTTGAATACTTAGTGGGTTAGAGCATGAATTTTTTTTTTATAAGTTGAATTTCATTATGTGAAGAGTGTTGATTACAATTGAGTTAAGATTGTTCGTGATATATTTGAATACTGATGCGAATTATTTCCGGAAGTTATGTTTATCGAATTGTTAAAAAGGTACAGGAAATTGTTGTCATTATGGTTGTATTAGAATCTAGCGGGTTATGTGAATTATTTACGGAAGTTATGTTTAACGAAGTATTGGAAGAAGAGATACAGAGAATTGTTTTATGAGTTTGTGAATTAATATGATTATTCAGGTATTAGTTAAGTGATTTAGTAGAAATGATTGAGAATTAGAGTTTCAGTTGTCGAGTTAGTTCTGTTTTTGAGAGATAGTTATCTGTTTGTAGCGTTAGTTAATTGTTAGCGGATCGTATTGGTTATAAGGTTTTATGGCTATGTTGTTTGAGAGTCAGTATTCGAGTTGCCGATAGTCGATTTTGGTGAATTAGTTATAGTAATGGGAATTAATATTTTTATTGTTGAACAAATATTTTTTTGTGTCTGGTGTTGATGACATGCGAATCGCTCTGTTCAGTGCACAATTATAGCACTCAAAGGTTAGAGTGAAGTGTTTCGTTTTTTTTTTTTCTCGCCTTCTATTTTTTTATATATAGACTTAAAATCCATTTTTATTAATAGCCACAATTTTAATAATCTCGTCTACTTTTAGTATTAAATTTTTTTTGTTTCTTAACCTTGGGTTGCATCCTGATCACATGCATATTCATCGTTTTGTAATAAGGAAAATGCACGCCTAAGTTATACTATTCGTACGCAATTCTCATGGTGAATTTGTCATTCCTTTATGCTATTGATTTTGTTGTACGTTGTATTTCAAATGCATGCTTAATTTAATTAGTACTCAAGGCTCAGGGTGAATTTATAATTCCTTATGCTCATTGACTTTGGTGTACGTTGCAATTTCTTATGTAATCATGCCATATTGTTATCATGTCGAATTTCGATGTTAGGTGATGCAATGTTGTGATGATTTTCTGTTTTTTGCATTATACTCATAAATAATAATAATTTTCTTCATCATGTCGTTCTGCGATGATCAGTGAGAAGGAGGAGTTGGCATAATTATACAAAATATCTGTTTAACTTTCATGCCAGACATCGGAAATGTTGTTTTTACCCATTTTACTATGCATATATGTCGCGCCAAAATCTGTGTCACAATCAATTTTTTAAGTATTTACTTCTTGTATCTTTATATATATATCACTTGTTTTATTTATATTACATATTAATCACTGCTGTGTTATGTACACAATTATACTGTTACAATGTTTCGTGAGTGCAATTCTTTTGTGTAAATTATGCGGTAGCCCAGATCTCATCTCAAAATTCGAATTTTATGAATTTTTTTTTCTTTACAAGACGTTCTATTGTACTACATTTGTTTGGCAGAAACGGAGGCAGGGGATGGTCGGTGTGGTATTCAAACGAAAGTCCCGGCCCGTCAAGAAGTTAGTGGGGAGGGAGAAAGTGAAATGGAAAATAATGAGTTCACGTGTTGTGTGTGTAGAACATTTCCGTACTTATTATAATCTCTTTTGGGAGTATTTTTTTCATTAAGGTCGAGCTGGAATGCAACTCACGGACAACAGGAAAGGAAAATTTTCCCCTTCGCCATGGCGTCAGGATGACAGGCCAGCCACATTCATCAGGTTCGGGAGCTGTCAAGATTGACGACCTCCAACACAAGGGAGCAGAGGAGACAAACGTTTAAAGGTTTCTACAATGCCGCGAAGTCAATAAGAGAATTCAACAATAGGCTACCCATTAGGGCGGCTACATTCTTCCAGGGTGGTGTTTTTCACCCCTCTTCAATTCGTCAAACGACAGGACATAATTGTCGTTATTTCTTCACCTTCACAACAGACTTCCTACTGCACTTGGCACTAAAAGGCTCAATCGTCGGGATCAAGGATTCCCCTCCAGTTTTTTTTCCCTCTCCTGCAGTTGTTTTTCCAAGATTTCATCGTGTCAAGAAGATCCATTTCCGGCTCGCTGTTGGACTATTACTATTATCATTTAATCACTCCCATTTCAGTTTTGTATGTCTACTGCAAAATATGTGTTATTTTTTTTTCTCTCTTTCCAGGTGTTTGTGAGTCTGAAAGGGGGAGGAGTGATGGGTGGCTTGGAGGCTGGAAGGCTTAGATGCTGATCGGGTTTTAAGATGGTCCCTAAGACACATGCAATTTGTGTGTATTCCCCTTGTTTCTTGTTGACAGGATGTTGTCGCATTCCTTAGTTGAGGGGGTCACAACGGCTGGTCAGCAAAGTTGAATGAACTCATAATTTGGAAGAGTCGTCGCGAAATTTGTGACTCTGCGCTTGGTTCCTGACCAATGGTTAGGCAGGACCAAAGTGCGTGCGGATGAAAAAGGGGGTAATTTGCCTCCACTTAAAAGGAGGAACCGGGACATTTCTCGGCAGATATTACGCAGATTTTACACAGATTTACAGAGATTTAGAGAGAGATTTTACAGATTAGCAGAAGACCGATTACCATGATTTCAGATTAAGAGAGTTGAATTTAGGCCGTCCAAGTACCACCCAGCTCCATGCCTCCGTTTCAGATAAGTGGAATGTTGCTGTATTCTTATTCTAAAAATTGAATAGTGTAATTATTTTAACTTAGTAATGTTTTAAACATAATAAACGAATTTAACTTCATTGTTTTATTAATTGAGTTTTAAAGTACTAACCACTAATATGATGCAGACATAAGTGAAATTAATCGAACCTGCGTAAGACATAATATGTTAAATTAATGAAGTAATTGTAGCGCTGCATCATCTGGTGCCAAGTGACCAGGATTCGAGAATTTTTTTTCCCCCTCTTTCGTTCACGCGTGAAATTTTTAGATGAATTTGGGCAATCGCTAATGTGTTGTGTTCGAATGTATAATAAATTTAAGATTGTTGTAATGTTGAATACATTGGCGTTAACTTAAAAGCAAATTATTTTTTTTCCTCGCAAGTATAATTTTTATTTTCCTCGGCAGATGAAAGGTTGGAAACATTTTGTATCAATGAGAATTAATTGTATTTTATTATGTTGGTACTTGTATAAATATCAATATTATATACATTGATGTTTTTTTTAAAATTTGTTTTTGTCACTCATATGCTTTTGCATGTATGTTATTTCAAAATATATACTGTGGACACAAGGTACATGTCTACAATAAGTCAGGAAATATAGAGAAAGGTCTCTTGTATAACTCATAAATCAGTGAATTACTATTTTAGCTATGTGTGTAGTCCCACACATGCTCCATGTGTTTTTTTTAGTATGCTCATTCTACGTATTTTGTTATTGTGTTTCATTTATACATTATCTCTTTGTGAATTTCATTGTTGCTTAGAAGTATTAAATTTTGAGCTATTAAACGTTGGTTTTATCATGTTATTATAATCAAATATATGTTATTATTGTTTCTTGCAACCTACTTATTGAATTCTTATTGTGGATGCATTATCATTTATGTTTATTTTTGAACTTTTATTGCTTTCGCCAGTACCTTATGATAGTGTAGAAGAAAGTAGCTATTTTGCCATTATTATTCTTAATTACAATTGTGTTTTATGAATTTTAATAATATTCGAGATGGTTGTTTGTTTTATTCTGTGTTGGCCATCGCACTAGTAAAATTTTATTCACACTAAAGGAATTTCTATGATATGTTTAAAGTATAGTTACTAGTATTGTGTTCTTGTACTCTCGTTTTAGAATGTTTTTGAGTAGTTGAGTTTCAATTGTCCATAAATTAGGTATTCAGTTTTTTTTCCCTTTCGGTTTTGTCGATTTATGAATTTTTCTCTCTCCCTCCATGATGTACCACTCGGTATAAGTGTTGATTGATTAAGTGAAGTTAGTTTTGATTTCGTGTTATTGGTTCATTATAATTTTTTTTATGAAAATTCTTGGTCATAATTATTTAGTATTGAGGTAGATAAGTCTTGTGTTCATTATGTACTTATGAAATTGTTTTGAATACTTAGTGGGTTAGAGCATGAATTTTTTTTTTATAAGTTGAATTTCATTATGTGAAGAGTGTTGATTACAATTGAGTTAAGATTGTTCGTGATATATTTGAATACTGATGCGAATTATTTCCGGAAGTTATGTTTATCGAATTGTTAAAAAGGTACAGGAAATTGTTGTCATTATGGTTGTATTAGAATCTAGCGGGTTATGTGAATTATTTACGGAAGTTATGTTTAACGAAGTATTGGAAGAAGAGATACAGAGAATTGTTTTATGAGTTTGTGAATTAATATGATTATTCAGGTATTAGTTAAGTGATTTAGTAGAAATGATTGAGAATTAGAGTTTCAGTTGTCGAGTTAGTTCTGTTTTTGAGAGATAGTTATCTGTTTGTAGCGTTAGTTAATTGTTAGCGGATCGTATTGGTTATAAGGTTTTATGGCTATGTTGTTTGAGAGTCAGTATTCGAGTTGCCGATAGTCGATTTTGGTGAATTAGTTATAGTAATGGGAATTAATATTTTTATTGTTGAACAAATATTTTTTTGTGTCTGGTGTTGATGACATGCGAATCGCTCTGTTCAGTGCACAATTATAGCACTCAAAGGTTAGAGTGAAGTGTTTCGTTTTTTTTTTTTCTCGCCTTCTATTTTTTTATATATAGACTTAAAATCCATTTTTATTAATAGCCACAATTTTAATAATCTCGTCTACTTTTAGTATTAAATTTTTTTGTTTCTTAACCTTGGGTTTGCATCCTGATCACATGCATATTCATCGTTTTGTAATAAGGAAAATGCACGCCTAAGTTATACTATTCGTACGCAATTCTCATGGTGAATTTGTCATTCCTTTATGCTATTGATTTTGTTGTACGTTGTATTTCAAATGCATGCTTAATTTAATTAGTACTCAAGGCTCAGGGTGAATTTATAATTCCTTATGCTCATTGACTTTGGTGTACGTTGCAATTTCTTATGTAATCATGCCATATTGTTATCATGTCGAATTTCGATGTTAGGTGATGCAATGTTGTGATGATTTTCTGTTTTTTTGCATTATACTCATAAATAATAATAATTTTCTTCATCATGTCGTTCTGCGATGATCAGTGAGAAGGAGGAGTTGGCATAATTATACAAAATATCTGTTTAACTTTCATGCCAGACATCGGAAATGTTGTTTTTACCCATTTTACTATGCATATATGTCGCGCCAAAATCTGTGTCACAATCAATTTTTTAAGTATTTACTTCTTGTATCTTTATATATATATCACTTGTTTTATTTATATTACATATTAATCACTGCTGTGTTATGTACACAATTATACTGTTACAATGTTTCGTGAGTGCAATTCTTTTGTGTAAATTATGCGGTAGCCCAGATCTCATCTCAAAATTCGAATTTTATGAATTTTTTTTTTCTTTACAAGACGTTCTATTGTACTACATTTGTTTGGCAGAAACGGAGGCAGGGGATGGTCGGTGTGGTATTCAAACGAAAGTCCCGGCCCGTCAAGAAGTTAGTGGGGAGGGAGAAAGTGAAATGGAAAATAATGAGTTCACGTGTTGTGTGTGTAGAACATTTCCGTACTTATTATAATCTCTTTTGGGAGTATTTTTTTCATTAAGGTCGAGCTGGAATGCAACTCACGGACAACAGGAAAGGAAAATTTTCCCCTTCGCCATGGCGTCAGGATGACAGGCCAGCCACATTCATCAGGTTCGGGAGCTGTCAAGATTGACGACCTCCAACACAAGGGAGCAGAGGAGACAAACGTTTAAAGGTTTCTACAATGCCGCGAAGTCAATAAGAGAATTCAACAATAGGCTACCCATTAGGGCGGCTACATTCTTCCAGGGTGGTGTTTTTCACCCCTCTTCAATTCGTCAAACGACAGGACATAATTGTCGTTATTTCTTCACCTTCACAACAGACTTCCTACTGCACTTGGCACTAAAAGGCTCAATCGTCGGGATCAAGGATTCCCCCTCCAGTTTTTTTTTCCCTCTCCTGCAGTTGTTTTTCCAAGATTTCATCGTGTCAAGAAGATCCATTTCCGGCTCGCTGTTGGACTATTACTATTATCATTTAATCACTCCCATTTCAGTTTTGTATGTCTACTGCAAAATATGTGTTATTTTTTTTTCTCTCTTTCCAGGTGTTTGTGAGTCTGAAAGGGGGGAGGAGTGATGGGTGGATTGGAGGCTGGAAGGCTTAGATGCTGATCGGGTTTTAAGATGGTCCCTAAGACACATGCAATTTGTGTGTATTCCCCTTGTTTCTTGTTGACAGGATGTTGTCGCATTCCTTAGTTGAGGGGGTCACAACGGCTGGTCAGCAAAGTTGAATGAACTCATAATTTGGAAGAGTCGTCGCGAAATTTGTGACTCTGCGCTTGGTTCCTGACCAATGGTTAGGCAGGACCAAAGTGCGTGCGGATGAAAAAGGGGGTAATTTGCCTCCACTTAAAAGGAGGAACCGGGACATTTCTCGGCAGATATTACGCAGATTTTACACAGATTTACAGAGATTGAGAGAGAGATTTTACAGATTAGCAGAAGACCGATTACCATGATTTCAGATTAAGAGAGTTGAATTTAGGCCGTCCAAGTACCACCCAGCTCCATGCCTCCGTTTCAGATAAGTGGAATGTTGCTGTATTCTTATTCTAAAAATTGAATAGTGTAATTATTTTAACTTAGTAATGTTTTAAACATAATAAACGAATTTAACTTCATTGTTTTATTAATTGAGTTTTAAAGTACTAACCACTAATATGATGCAGACATAAGTGAAATTAATCGAACCTGCGTAAGACATAATATGTTAAATTAATGAAGTAATTGTAGCGCTGCATCACTATCTATCTATCTATCTATCTATCTATCTATCTATGTGCGTCTATCTTCTCACGAACCGTAAGACGCAGAAAGTCGCGGAAGGTACCAAAAGATCGGAAATTTTCCGGGGAAGCCGTATTGCCTATTTATTTTCCGATATTGTAATTAGTTAAATAGATATTAATTAAAAACCTTAAAACGCCTAATTGTTTTACTCCTGCCGATTGTTTACTTGGCGGAACTTCCCTTCCGTTTCGGCCGAGCGGTTATCTTACGTTTTCCACCATATTAAAATTGTCGTCTAATTTTCGGTGTCGAAATTAGACAAAAAATAATTACAGAATCGGTAAGATCATTTATTTCGCCACGACACGGTATAATTTTTTTTTGTAAAATAACGATAGTTTCTAATTTTTTCGAATTTTTTAAAATAGTATTAAAACTGATGCGTTTTTATGAAAATTATTTCTAAATCGTTGATTATGAATTATTTTTCGTGATATTAAATCGATATTCTACACTAATTAACTTCAAGCCTTTCTCTTTTAGATCCATTCACTTAAAAAATAAAATTTCCAAAACCTTTTTTTTAAAGAATTTTTAAAAAGTAGTCTTAATTTTTACTTCACATTGAATACCTTCGTCATTTATGAAGATAATCTCACAAAACCTTTTTTCCTTGTGTACAGTAAAATTCTCCGTAACATATACGAAGATTGAAAAAATTGCTTCAAAAATACGGATTTAAAAAAAAATTGTGTTTTTCGTAAACTTACGTTTTTCTGAGAAATAAATTAAAATAATTGTCATCTAATTTTCGGTGTTGAAATTAGACAAAAAAAAAATTACAGAATCGGAAAGATCATTTATTTCGCCACGACACGGTGTATTTTTTTTTTTTTTTTGTAAAATAACGATATTTTCTATTTTTTTTCGAATTTTTTAAAATAGTGTTAAAACTGATGCGTTTTTATGAAAATTATTTCTAAATCGTTGCGTATGAATTTCTTTTTGTGTTATTAAATCGATATTCTACACTAATTAACTTCAAACCTTTCTCTTTTAGATCCATTCATTTTAAAAATAAAATTCCCCAAACTTTTTTTTAAAGAATTTTTAAAAAGTAGTCTTAATTTTTACTTTACATTGAATAACTTCGTCATTTATGAAGGTAATCTCACAAAACCTTTTTTCCGTATGTACAGTAATATTATCCGTAACATATACGAAGATTGAAAAAATTGCTTCAAAATTACGGATTTTAAAAAACAATTTGTGATTTTCGTAAACTTATGTTTTTCTGAGAAATAAATTAAAAAGTAGTAATTTGTACATTTTTTATTTCAAAGTACGTTATTTTTGCAAATAGTTTGTGAAGTTTGAGAGCATTAACGTAAAAATTATGCCCTTAAAATGAAGGTACTGATCTTTAAAATAATTTAAAATACGCGATTTTACATTTAGCCAAACATTGGCGTCGAAATTTAGCTTTGCGCCAAAGACAGTTGACCTGTTTCGCCTTCGACCGCACCTAACTCAAGGGTTACACGAAAAAAATTCTGCCTTAAACAGGGGGAAATCAGTAACTTTGGCGAGTAAAAAAAATGCGAGTGAAAGAGTTATTTTTTTTGAACCTTGCATTCATTATTATTGCCTATTTTCACTCTCCGCTACAGGTCTGTGTGGCGTAGTTGCAAAGCGCGTTGATTTCGCAAAGTATCTAATTCTTTCTTGTGGCTGGGTTCGAATCTAGCGAATTTGATTTTGTTCGTTTCTGCTTATTTTTCCCACGTAAATTAATTTTACTGATAAATACTTATTTTATCATGATCCTCTGTTATTTTAATGTGCTTTTCATTTTTTTTTTTTTTTTTGCCTTAAAAAAAGGTTTTTGTTCTGATTTTTAATCATTCAAAGTAATTTCTATCTTTTTCAACAATTCCTAACAAGAAGCTTTCATTTCTGTTTATTTTTCCCACGTAAATTTTCAGTGCTGCCATTATTTAAGCAAAGGGAATGTCACAATTAATTGCTAAATGAACATTTTTAATCAATTTTAATGTAAAAATATTAATAAGTTATAGTTTTGTATTTTATAAATATCGATGAATTTAAAAGAAAATGATTTTAAAAAGTTCATTGATATTTAGAAACAGTGATTAAAAAAGTAAAATGCCGAAAACTATTTTTTTTTTTAATTAAAAAAAAAACTTTTTTTTTAGGAAACAAAGATTTTTTGCATATTTTATGATTTTTTCCAAAATTATCAACATCGTTACTTTTAAATAAAAATGATTTTTAAAACTTTTAGAATCAGTGATTTTAAAAAAAAAGCCAAAAACTTTTTTGAACAAATTTTAATAAAACACTCAAAATACTTAAATCAATCATTTAATAATTTCTTCTTTTATAAAGGTAATTGCATGAAACCTTTTCCCCCCGTGTCGAATATTTCAAAAAATTCTCACATTTTTACTTCAAAAATTAAAATAGTAGTGAAATTTTATAATTTGAAAAATTTATACTTCCTGTCTTTTTTTTCAGCACACAACTATTTTTAAAAAGGCTACAGTTTCGTTTCCGGGAAAAAACTATTTTTCTTTAAAGAATTTTATAGAAAAAAAAACAACTTTTTTTTTTTTACAAAACATTGCTGTTTTGCATATTTTATGATTTTTTCTCTTCCGGTGTGTCGATTTCGCTTAAAAATTACGGATTTTAAAGATTTCTTTTTGTGATTTTCATAAAATAAAGTTTTTGCGAGAAATAATACAAGCATTATTTTTGTAACCTTTTTTCTTTAAAAATTATTGTTGTTTCCAATCAATTGTGAAAACTTGGAATTTTCAATTAAAAATTGAGCCCTCAAAAATAATGAAAGCTTTAAAGACATTCTAAAGGCTTTGCGCATGCGCTAGAATCATTATTATTTTTTTTCTCCCTCTGTTTAACGCTCAGTGGCCAAGGTCAAACTTGCTGTTCATGGCAAAAGTGAATGAGTGGAATAAAAAATACTGTAAAAAAAATATAATTCTGAAACATATATTAGTCTCACACACAGTATTATTTTCTTTTTGAATGATTTTGTGCAGTGAATGTAAATAAATTTCCAGGCTTTTTCATTTTTATATATTTTTAATCTAACATTCAAAAACAACGAAATGAAAAAATGAATAGTCCTTTCGATAATTAACGGTGAGAATTTTTGTATTTATTTTTTTAGAAAATGGATTTAAAATAATAGATATTTTACGAAACTAAAGCAATATTTAATTTTTTTTATTATTATTTATAGATAATGGAATTAAATTAATATATTTTTTTAAAATAAAAGGAATGTTTTCTATTATTTCCTTATTAAATTAATTATTTGTTAATAAAAAGTATATCGCCTATTATTTTGGATAAAAATACGTTCTAGAGACCTTTTTAAGATAACTGTAAGTAGCGATTGATTGATTAATGAAAACCTGAAAATTATTTAATTATTTTAGATTCCTAGAAATTATCTATTATTAAAAAATGATGACTTTTTTTACTGAAGCATCAAAATAGTTTTCTTTTTATTGTTTAAATTTATTATTTTTTTACTAAAGCAATATTGTTTTTGATATATCATGAATAGAAACTTAAGATAAATCTTATATCTGAGGGGAGAGTCAGGGGGAAAATAGTTCTACACTCAAAAAAGCCACTGTAACAACGTGCTTTAGAAAGAGAACTGAAACCTGTCTGACATTAGTAAGATCTGGAAGATATATTTTTTTTTTTAAAAAAAAGGGAATTGTAGTGACGTTAATATAAAGGAATCACACATATACCAGGAACTTTGATAAAGGAAGGTGAATTTCCATGGCAGTATGTTATGCATTCGAAACAAATTTTAATAAAACACTCAAAATACTTAAAACAATCATTTAATAATCTCTTCTTTTATAAAGATAATTGCATGACACATTTTTCCCGTGTGTCGAATATTTCAAAAAATCCTCACAATTTTACTTCAATATTTAAAATAGTAGTGAAATTTTGAAATTTGAAAAATTTCTACTTTTTTGTCTTTTTTCAACATACAATTATATTTAAAAAGGCTACATTTCACCCTGTTTGCCTATTCGAGAATTTTGGTGACGGACCTCGAAATTTTCAACTATTCTCAAGTGACGAGGACGACACCTGAGCTTTCACCCATCTTTAATAATTACCACACCACACCAACGCAAGTACAAATTTCGAAAAACGGAGTTTTTATGACATAGTTAAAGAAATCTCTCAGATCACGCGCACGCACACACACACACACACACACAAGTGCTATCGGCCTGAGGGAAACACGAAATTTCCATGGGGATGAAGTTATTCACTCGGTAAAATGAAAGAATTGGAAAGTGAGTGGGTGATATTTAAATTCGCACAGTTTGCCAATTCGAGGGTTTTGGGTGGAAGACCTTGAAATTTTCAACCATGCTCAAGTGACGAGGACGACACATGAGCTTTCACCCATCTTTAATAATTACCACACCACACCAACGCAAGAACAAATTTCGAAAAAAGGGAGTTTTTATGACATTGTTAAAGAAATCACTCACATCGCACGCACACACACACACAAGTGCTATCGGCATGAGGGAAACACGAAATTTCCATGAGGGTGAAGTTATTCACTCGGTAAAAGCCCGTGCAACGCCGGTCTAAGCGGAGAGGAAACAAACAAAGAAATCAAAATAATTTAAGAAAATAATATTGGAAATGCTGAATTTGTGAAGATTGAGTGAATATTAACGTCCCACTGTTCAGCTACACGAGGCCTTTTGGGGACGGTCCACGTAATTTTGAACCATGGTCAAGTGACGCGGACGGCACCTGAGGTGGAACCCCCTCTCCTAACTACCACACCACACCAACGGGAGGACGTTTGAGCTCTCGACAGCTTTTACGTGCATCTCTTCCCTACACTGCGGGTCTTCAGTGGTATTAGGATCGAGAATTTGTGAAGAGAAGGGAAAATGTTAAGCAACAAAGCCATGACACGCACTCACGGGACATGCACTCACATCGTACGCGTGAAACCCCACAAAAGGGTTGGCGTTAGAATAAAAGGAGGAAATTAACATGGGGATTAAGTTATACCCTCGGTATAAGCCTGTGCAACGCCGGGCCATGAAAGCTAGTCTACACTATTAAAATTCGAAGGTAAACAAACGTATCTATCTATGTATCTATGTATGTATGTATGTGCGTCTATCTTCTCACGAACCGCACCACGCAGAAAGTCGCGGAAGGTACCAAAAGATCGGGAATTTTCCGGGGAAGCCGTATTGCCCATTTATATTCCGATATTGTAATTAGTTAAAAAGATATTAATTAAAAACCTTAAAACGCCTAATTGTTTTACTCCTGCCGGTTGTTTACTTGGAGGAACTTCCCTTCCGTTTCGGCCGAGCGGAAATCTTACGTTTTCCACCATATTAAAATTGTCATCTAATTTTCGGTGTCAAAATTAGACAAAAAATAATTACAGAATCGGAAAGATCATTTATTTCGCCACGACACGGTATAATTGTTTTTGTAAAATAACGATATTTTCTATTTGTTTCGAATTTTTTAAAATAGTGTTAAAACTGATGCGTTTTTATAAAAATTATTTCTAAATCGTTGATTATGAATTATTTTTCGTGATATTAAATCGATATTCTACACTAATTAACTTCAAGCCTTTCTCTTTTAGATCCATTCATTTAAAAAATAAATTTCCCAAAACTCTTTTTTTAAAGAATTTTTAAAAAGTAGTCTTAATTTTAACTTCACATTGAATAACTTCGTCATTTATGAAGATAATCTCACAAAATCTTTTTTCCTTGTGTACAGTAATATTATCCGTAATATATACGAAAATTGAAAAAATTGCTTCAAAATTACAGATTTAAAAAAAAAATTGTGATTTTTGTAAACTTATATTTTTCCGAGAAATAAATTAAAACTTAGTAATTTGTACATTTTTTATTTCAAAGTACGTTATTTTTGCAAATAGTTGGTGATGTTTGAGAGCATTAACGTAAAAATTATGCCCTTAACCCTTTGAAGCGGAAAAATAAATTCAGTTAAAATGAAGGTACTGATCTTTAAAATAATTTAAAATACGCGATTTTACATTTAGCCAAACATTGGCGTCGAAATTTAGCTTTGCGCCAAAGACAGTTGACCTGTTTCGCCTTCGACCGCATCTAACTCAAGGGTTACAGTAAAAAAATTCTGCCTTAAACAGGGGGAAATCAGTAACTTTGGAGAGTAAAAAAAAAAAATTCGAGTGAAAAAATTACTTTTTCGTCCTCCCATTCATTATTGTTGCCTATTTTCATTTTTCGCTACGGGTCCCCGTAGCACAGTCGGTTAGCGCTTCGCTTCATTTACACCGTAAAGCAGATCGTGTCTTTGCGAGTTCGAATCGGTGTGATCTCTTTTTTTTTATTTCTAATAATTTTTCCCACGTAAATTAATTTTACTGATAAATACTTATTTTAACATGATCCTCTGTTATTTTAATGTACTTTTTTTTTTGCCTTCTAAAAGGTTTTTTTCCGATTTTTAATCATTCAAAGTAATTTCTATCTTTTTCAACAATTCGATTTTGTTCATTTCTGCTTATTTTTCCCACCCGTAAATTAATTCTCTCTTCTTCAATGATTGAATTCACTTGCTGCATCCCCACTGATCTGAAATTTACTTCATTTTCAGTGCTGCCATTATGTAAGCAAATGGTATGTCACAATTAATTGCTAAATGAGCATTTTTAATCAATTTTATTAAAAATAATTAATAAGTTAGTTTTGTATAATATAATTTTTTTCGCAGATACGTGTTTAAATAATTTTAACACAGAGTGGAATGAAAAACTATAAAATTAAAAATAAAAAAATTAAATGTTTTTATCAAATAGTATTATTTTCTTTTTGAAAGTTTTTTTCAGTGAATGTTAGCATATAACTAGGTTTTCCCCCAAAGGTGGATTTTTAACACTTATATATGTTTAATCAAACATCCAAACGTTTCAAGAGCTATCTGTAGAATTTTTTTTATTAGTATTTATTGATAATGGATTTAAATTAATATATTTTTTTTAAAATTAAAATGCATTCAATGCATTTCTGAGATTCATTTAAAATATTTATCAGTATCGAAATTTTTGTTCTCATTCATAAAACTTATAGTTTACTTTAAAATAATGCGTAATTGCATGAAACTTTTTCCCCCCCGTGTCGAATATTTCAAAAAAATCTCACAATTTTACTTCAAGAATTAAAATAGTAGTGAAATTTTTTAATTTGAAAAATTTATACTTTCTGTTCTTTTTTCAGCATACAACTATTTTTAAAAATGCTACAGTTTCGTTTCCGGGAAAAAACTAAAAAAATTAAATGTTTTTATCAGATAGTATTATTTTCTTTTTGAATGATTTTTTTCAGTGAATGTGTACTTATAACTAGGTTTTTCACATAGTGTTTTTCTTAGCAGTTACATATGTTTAATCAAACATCCAAACGTTTCAAGAGCTATCTGTAGAATTTTTTTTATTATTATTTATAGATAATGTGGATTTAAATTAATATATTTTTTAAAATCAAATGAATATTTCTATTATTTCCTTATTAAATTAATTATTTGTTAATAAAAGGTATATCGCCTACTATTTTGGATAAAAATACGTTCTAGAGCCTGGAATAAATATTTGTCCTCAGTGCCAGCCTAGCGGTAGCTAGGCTTCTACTTCAGTTACACAGTATACCTAAGAAAGGGAGTAAATAAAGTGAGAATGATAGGTTCGCCTAAGCTAAAACTAGCTTCGGCGGTCAGGAGGTGGTGGGGGAGGTGGAACATAGTTTCCGTATAAACGGAAAACAGCTTTTTCGTTTCGTTCTTCAATCCGAAAAGGGGGTTTTCGTTACGTTTAACAGCATGGGGGGGGGTGGAATTCTTAGAAATCAGGTAGTATCTTCGTTGCGCTATGAGGCAAACGGTACATGAGGTGAGGCTGGTTCATGAAGTTAGATTGAGAGCTAATCGTCGGGTTGTCATGATGATGGATTGCAGAATGGAAAGTTGAGGAAAGATTCGCTATTAGGGTGTGGATGGGTTCAACACAAAGTTCTTCGTGGAGAACAGATCTTGGGATGTACCTGGGAGCTCTGGCTATGACTCGAAGCGCTTTATTTTGAAGTCTTTAATATCATTTAATTGTGTGTTACTGGCAGATCCCCAAATGGAGCATGCATACGTTAAGATGGGGCGAAGTATAGGTTTTGAAAATAAATATCCGGTTATTTAAAGAGAGTTTGGATTTCCTTCCAATCAGTACGTTCTACAGACATTTTTAAGCTAACTGTAAGTAGCGATTGATTGATTAATGAAATAATGAAAACATGAAAATAATTTTATTATTTTCGATTCCTAAAAATTATCTATTATTAAAAAATGATGACTTTTTTTTACTCAAGCATCAAAATAGTTTTCTTTTATTGTTTAAATTTATTATTTTTTTACTAAAGCATTATTGTTTTTGATATGTCATGAATAGAAACTTGAAGATAAATCTTATATCTGAGGGGAGAGTCAGGGGGAAAATAGTTCTACACTCAAATAAGCCACTGTAACACCGTGCAGTAGAAAGAGAACTGAAACCTGTTTGACATTAGTAAGATCTGGAAGATATTTTTTTTTTTCGAAAAAGGGAATTGTAGTGACGTTTATATAAAGGAATCACACACATACCAGGAACTTTGATAAAGGAAGGTGAATTTCCATGGCAGTATGTTATGCATTCGAAACAAATTTTAATAAAACACTCAAAATACTTAAAACAATCATTTAATAATTTCTTCTTTTATAAAGATAATTGCATGAAACATTTTTCCCGTTTGTCGAATATTTCAAAAAATCCTCATAATTTTACTTCAATATTTAAAATAGTAGTGAAATTTGAAAAAATTCTACTTTTCTGTCTTTTTTCAACATACAACTATCTTTAAAAAGGCTACATTTTCGTTTCCGGGGACTAAAAAATTGCAACGAAAGAACTGAAAACTGAGTGAGTGATTTTTTAATTCGCACTGTTCGCCTATTCGAGGGTTATTGGCGATGGACCTCGAAATTTTCAACCATGGTCAAGTGACGAGGACGACACCTGCGCTTTCACCCATCTCTAATAATTAGAACACCACACCAACGCAAGAACAAATTTCGAAAAAGGGAGTTTTAATGACATAGTTAAAGAAATCACTCACATCGCGCACATAGGAGCTATCGGCCTGAGGGAAACACGAAATTTCCATGGGGATGAAGTTATCCACTCGTTAAAAGCCCGTGCAACGCCGGGCTAAGCGGAGAGGAAAGAAACAAAGAAATCAAAGTAATTTCGAAAAATAATATTGGAAGTGTTGAATTTGTGAAGAGAAGGGAAAATGTTAAGCGACAAAGCCATGACACGCACTCACGGGTCATGCACTCACATCGTACGCGTCAAAACCACACAAAAGTGTTGGCGTCAGAAAGAAAGGAGGAAATTAACATGGGGATTAAGTTATACCCTCGGTATAAGCCCGTGCAACCCCGGGCCATGAAATCTAGTCTTACACTATTAAAATTCGAAGGTAAACAAACGTATCTATCTATCTATCTATCTATCTATGTATGTATGTGCGTCTATCTTCTCACGAACCGTACGACGCAGAAAGTCGCGGAAGGTACCAAAAGATCGGAATTTTCCGGGGAAGCCGTATTGCCTATTTATATTCCGATATTGTAATTAGTTAAAAAGATATTAATTAAAAACCTTAAAACGCCTAATTGTTTTACTCCTGCCGGTTGTTTACTTGGCGGAACTTCCCTTCCGTTTCGGCCGAGCGGTTATCTTACGTTTTCCACCATATTAAAATTGTCATCTAATTTTCGGTGTCGAAATTAGACAAAAAATAATTACAGAATCGGAAAGATCATTTATTTCGCCACGACACGGTATAATTTTTTTTTGTAAAATAACGATATTTTCTATTTTTTTCGAATTTTTTAAAATAGTGTTAAAACTGATGCGTTTTTATGAAAATTATTTCTAAATCGTTGGGTATGAATTACTTTTCGTGTTATTAAATCGATATTCTACACTAATTAACTTCAAGCCTTTCTCTTTTAGATCCATTCATTTAAAAAATAAAATTCCCAAAACTTTTTTTTTAAAGAATTTTTAAAAAGTAGTCTTAATTTTTACTTCACATTGAATAACTTCGTCATTTATGAAGGTAATCTCACAAAACCTTTTTTCCCTATGTACAGTAATATTATCCGTAACATATACGAAGATTGAAAAAATTGCTTCAAAATTACGGATTTTAAAAAAACATTTTGTGATTTTCGTAAACTTATGTTTTTCTGAGAAATAAATTAAAAAGTAGTAATTTGTACATTTTTTATTTCAAAGTACGTTATTTTTGCAAATAGTTGGTGATGTTTGAGAGCATTAACGTAAAAATTATGCCCTTAAAATGAAGGTAATGATTTTTAAAATAATTTAAAATACGCGATTTTACATTTAGCCAAACATTGGCGTCGAAATTTAGCTTTGCGCCAAAGACAGTTGACCTGTTTCGCCTTCGACCGCATCTAACTCAAGGGTTACACTAAAAAAATTCTGCCTTAAACAGGGGGAAATCAGTAACTTTGGCGAGTAAAAAAAATGCGAGTGAAAGAGTTATTTTTTTTGAACCTCGCATTCATTATTATTGCCTATTTTCACTCTCCGCTACAGGTCTGTGTGGCGTAGTTGCAAAGCGCGTTGCTTTCGCAAAGTATCTAATTCTTTCTTGTGGCTGGGTTCGAATCTAGCGAATTTGATTTTGTTCGTTTCTGCTTATTTTTCCCACGTAAATTAATTTTACTGATAAATACTTATTTTAACATGATCCTCTGTTATTTTAATGTACTTTTCATTATTATTATTTTTTTTTGCCTTAAAAAAGGTTTTTTTCTGATTTTTAATCATTCAAAGTAATTTCTATCTTTTTCAACAATTCCTAACAAGAAGCTTTCATTTCTGTTTATTTTTCCCACGTAAATTTTCAGTGCTGCCATTATTTAAGCAAACGGAATGTCACAATTAATTGCTAAATGAACATTTTTAATCAATTTTAATGTAAAAATATTAATAAGTTATAGTTTTGTATTTTATAAATATCGATGAATTTAAAAGAAAATGATTTTAAAAAGTTCATTGATATTTAGAAACAGTGATTAAAAAAGTAAAATGCCGAAAACTATTTTTTTTTTTTGAATTTAAAAAAAAAACTTTTTTTTTAGGAAACAAAGATTTTTTGCATATTTTATGATTTTTTCCAAAATTATCAACATCGTTACTTTTAAATAAAAATGATTTTTAAAACTTTTAGAATCAGTGATTTTAAAAAAA
Source organism: Trichonephila clavata (assembly GCA_019973975.1). NCBI lineage: Eukaryota > Metazoa > Arthropoda > Arachnida > Araneae > Nephilidae > Trichonephila > Trichonephila clavata. The sequence continues at coordinate 22,756 of BMAO01038453.1, forward strand.
AGCCAAAAACTTTTTTGAACAAATTTTAATAAAACACTCAAAATACTTAAATCAATCATTTAATAATTTCTTCTTTTATAAAGGTAATTGCATGAAACCTTTTCCCCCGTGTCGAATATTTCAAAAAATTCTCACAATTTTACTTCAAAAATTAAAATAGTAGTGAAATTTTTAATTTGAAAAATTTATACTTCCTGTCTTTTTTTCAGCACACAACTATTTTTAAAAAGGCTACAGTTTCGTTTCCGGGAAAAAACTATTTTTCTTTAAAGAATTTTATAGAAAAAAAAACAACTTTTTTTTTTTTACAAAACATTGCTGTTTTGCATATTTTATGATTTTTTCTCTTCCCGTGTGTCGATTTCGCTTAAAAATTACGGATTTTAAAGATTTCTTTTTGTGATTTTCATAAAATAAAGTTTTTGCGAGAAATAATACAAGCATTATTTTTGTAACCTTTTTTCTTTAAAAATTATTGTTGTTTCCAATCAATTGTGAAAACTTGGAATTTTCAATTAAAAATTGAGCCCTCAAAAATAATGAAAGCTTTAAAGACATTCTAAAGGCTTTGCGCATGCGCTAGAATCATTATTATTTTTTTTCTCCCTCTGTTTAACGCTCAGTGGCCAAGGTCAAACTTGCTGTTCTTGGCAAAAGTGAATGAGTGGAATAAAAAATACTGTAAAAAAAATATAATTCTGAAACATATATTAGTCTCACACACAGTATTATTTTCTTTTTGAATGATTTTGTGCAGTGAATGTAAATAAATTTCCAGGCTTTTTCATTCTTATATATTTTTAATCTAACATTCAAAAACAACGAAATGAAAAAATGAATAGTCCTTTCGATAATTAACGGTGAGAATTTTTGTATTTATTTTTTTAGAAAATGGATTTAAAATAATAGATATTTTACGAAACTAAAGCAATATTTAATTTTTTTTATTATTATTTATAGATAATGGAATTAAATTAATATATTTTTTTAAAATAAAAGGAATGTTTCTATTATTTCCTTATTAAATTAATTATTTGTTAATAAAAAGTATATCGCCTATTATTTTGGATAAAAATACGTTCTAGAGACCTTTTTAAGCTAACTGTAAGTAGCGATTGATTGATTAATGAAAACCTGAAAATTATTTAATTATTTTAGATTCCTAGAAATTATCTATTATTAAAAAATGATGACTTTTTTTTACTCAAGCATCAAAATAGTTTTCTTTTTATTGTTTAAATTTATTATTTTTTTACTAAAGCAATATTGTTTTTGATATGTCATGAATAGAAACTTGAAGATAAATCTTATATCTGAGGGGAGAGTCAGGGGGAAAATAGTTCTACACTCAAAAAAGCCACTGTAACACCGTGCTGTAGAAAGAGAACTGAAACCTGTCTGACATTAGTAAGATCTGGAAGATATATTTTTTTTTTTAAAAAAAGGGAATTGTAGTGACGTTAATATAAAGGAATCACACATATACCAGGAACTTTGATAAAGGAAGGTGAATTTCCATGGCAGTATGTTATGCATTCGAAACAAATTTTAATAAAACACTCAAAATACTTAAAACAATCATTTAATAATTTCTTCTTTTATAAAGATAATTGCATGACACATTTTTCCCGTGTGTCGAATATTTCAAAAAATCCTCACAATTTTACTTCAATATTTAAAATAGTAGTGAAATTTTGAAATTTGAAAAATTTCTACTTTTTTGTCTTTTTTCAGCATACAATTATATTTAAAAAGGCTACATTTCACCCTGTTTGCCTATTCGAGAATTTTGGTGACGGACCTCGAAATTTTCAACTATTCTCAAGTGACGAGGACGACACCTGAGCTTTCACCCATCTTTAATAATTACCACACCACACCAACGCAAGAACAAATTTCGAAAAACGGAGTTTTTATGACATAGTTAAAGAAATCACTCAGATCGCGCGCACACACACACACACACAACACACACACACAAGTGCTATCGGCCTGAGGGAAACACGAAATTTCCATGGGATGAAGTTATTCACTCGGAAAAGAAAGAATTGGAAAGTGAGTGGGTGATTTTTAAATTCGCACTGTTTGCCATTCGAGGGTTTTGGTGAGACCTGAAATTTTCAACCATGCTCAAGTGACGAGGACGACACATGAGCTTTCACCCATCTTTAATAATTACCACACCACACCAAGCAAGAACAAATTTCGAAAAAGGGAGTTTTATGACATTGTTAAAGAAATCACTCACATCGCACGCACACACACACACAAGTGCTATCGGCCTGAGGGAAACACGAAATTTCCATGAGGGTGAAGTTATTCACTCGGTAAAAGCCCGTGCAACGCCGGGCTAAGCGGAGAGGAAAGAAACAAAGAAATCAAAGTAATTTCGGAAAATAATATTGGAAGTGCTGAATTTGTGAAGATTGAGTGAATATTAACGTCCCACTGTTCAGCTACACGAGGCCTTTTGGGGACGGTCCACGTAATTTTGAACCATGGTCAAGTGACGCGGACGACACCTGAGCTGGCACCCCCTCTCCTAACTACCACACCACACCAACGGGAGGACGTTTGAGCTCTCGACAGATTTTACGTGCATCGCTCCCCTACACTGCGGGTCTTCAGTGGTATTAGGATCGAGAATTTGTGAAGAGAAGGGAAAATGTTAAGCAACAAAGCCATGACACGCACTCACGGGACATGCACTCACATCGTACGCGTGAAACCCACAAAAGTGTTGGCGTTAGAATAAAAGGAGGAAATTAACATGGGGATTAAGTTATACCCTCGGTATAAGCCTGTGCAACGCCGGGCCATGAAAGCTAGTCTACACTATTAAAATTCGAAGGTAAACAAACGTATCTATCTATGTATCTATGTATGTATGTATGTGCGTCTATCTTCTCACGAACCGCACCACGCAGAAAGTCGCGGAAGGTACCAAAAGATCGGGAATTTTCCGGGGAAGCCGTATTGCCCATTTATATTCCGATATTGTAATTAGTTAAAAAGATATTAATTAAAAAACTTAAAACGCCTAATTGTTTTACTCCTGCCGGTTGTTTACTTGGCGGAACTTCCCTTCCGTTTCGGCCGAGCGGAATCTTACGTTTTCCACCATATTAAAATTGTCATCTAATTTTCGGTGTCAAAATTAGACAAAAAATAATTACAGAATCGGAAAGATCATTTATTTCGCCACGACACGGTATAATTGTTTTTGTAAAATAACGATATTTTCTATTTTTTTCGAATTTTTAAAATAGTGTTAAAACTGATGCGTTTTTATGAAAATTATTTCTAAATCGTTGGGTATGAATTACTTTTCGTGTTATTAAATCGATATTCTACACTAATTAACTTCAAGCCTTTCTCTTTTAGATCCATTCATTTAAAAAATAAATTTCCCAAAACTTTTTTTTAAAGAATTTTTAAAAAGTAGTCTTAATTTTAACTTCACATTGAATAACTTCGTCATTTATGAAGATAATCTCACAAAATCTTTTTTCCGTGTGTACAGTAATATTATCCGTAATATATACGAAATTGAAAAAATTGCTTCAAAATTACGGATTTAAAAAAAAAATTGTGATTTTCGTAAACTTATATTTTTCTGAGAAATAAATTAAAAGTAGTAATTTGTACATTTTTTATTTCAAAGTACGTTATTTTTGCAAATAGTTGGTGATGTTTGAGAGCATTAACGTAAAAATTATGCCCTTAACCTTGAAGCGAGGAAAATAATTCAGTTAAAATGAAGTACTGATTTTAAAATAATTTAAAATACGCGATTTTACATTTAGCCAAACATTGGCGTCGAAATTTAGCTTTGCGCCAAAGACAGTTGACCTGTTTCGCCTTCGACCGCATCTAACTCAAGGGTTACACTAAAAAAATTCTGCCTTAAACAGGGGAAATCAGTAACTTTGGCGAGTAAAAAAAAAAAATGCGAGTGAAAAAATTACTTTTTCGTCCTCCCATTCATTATTGTTGCCTATTTTCATTTTTCGCTACGGGTCCCCGTAGCACAGTCGGTTAGCGCTTCGCTTCATTTACACCGTAAAGCAGATCGTGTCTTTGCGAGTTCGAATCGGTGTGATCTCTTTTTTTTTATTTCTAATAATTTTTCCCACGTAAATTAATTTTACTGATAAATACTTATTTTAACATGATCCTCTGTTATTTTAATGTACTTTTTTTTTGCCTTCTAAAAGGTTTTTTTCCGATTTTTAATCATTCAAAGTAATTTTCAAAGTAATCTTTTTCAAGAATTCGATTTTGTTCATTTCTGCTTATTTTTCCCACCCGTAAATTAATTCTCTCTTCTTCAATGATTGAATTCACTTGCTGCATCCCCACTGATCTGAAATTTACTTCATTTTCAGTGCTGCCATTATGTAAGCAAATGGTATGTCACAATTAATTGCTAAATGAGCATTTTTAATCAATTTTATTAAAAATAATTAATAAGTTAGTTTTGTATAATATAATTTTTTTCGCAGATACGTGTTTAAATAATTTTAACACAGAGTGGAATGAAAAACTATAAAATTAAAAATAAAAAAATTAAATGTTTTTATCAAATAGTACTATTTTCTTTTTGAAAGTTTTTTTCAGTGAATGTTAGCATATAGCTAGGTTTTCCCCCAAAGGTGGATTTTTAACACTTATATATGTTTAATCAAACATCCAAACGTTTCAAGAGCTATCTGTAGAATTTTTTTTATTAGTATTTATTGATAATGGATTTAAATTAATATATTTTTTTAAAATTAAAATGCATTCAATGCATTTCTGAGATTCATTTAAAATATTTATCAGTATCGAAATTTTTGTTCTCATTCATAAAACTTATAGTTTACTTTAAAATAATGCGTAATTGCATGAAACTTTTTCCCCCCCGTGTCGAATATTTCAAAAAAATCTCACAATTTTACTTCAAGAATTAAAATAGTAGTGAAATTTTTTAATTTGAAAAATTTATACTTTCTGTTCTTTTTTCAGCATACAACTATTTTTAAAAATGCTACAGTTTCGTTTCCGGGAAAAAACTAAAAAAATTAAATGTTTTTATCAGATAGTATTATTTTCTTTTTGAATGATTTTTTTCAGTGAATGTGTACTTATAACTAGGTTTTTCACATAGTGTTTTTCTTAGCAGTTACATATGTTTAATCAAACATCCAAACGTTTCAAGAGCTATCTGTTAGAATTTTTTTTATTATTATTTATAGATAATGTGGATTTAAATTAATATATTTTTTAAAATCAAATGAATATTTCTATTATTTCCTTATTAAATTAATCATTTGTTAATAAAAGGTATATCGCCTACTATTTTGGATAAAAATACGTTCTAGAGCCTGGAATAAATATTTTCCTCAGTGCCAGCCTAGCGGTAGCTAGGCTTCTACTTTCAGTTACACAGTATACCTAGAAAGGAGTAAATAAAGTGAGAATGATAGTTCGCCTAAGCTTAAAACTAGCTTCAGTGGTCAGGAGGTGGTGGGAGGTGGAACATAGTTTCCGTATAAACGGAAAACAGCTTTATCGTTTCGTTCTTCAATCCGAAAAGGGGGTTTTTCGTTACGTTTAACAGCAAGGGGGGGGTTTGGAATTCTTAGAAATCAGGTAGTATCTTCGTTGCGCTATGAGGCAAACGGTACATGAGGTGAGGCTGGTTCATGAAGTTAGATTGAGAGCTAATCGTCGGGTTGTCATGATGATGGATTGCAGAATGGAAAGTTGAGGAATGATTCGCTATTAGGGTGTGGATGGGTTCAACAAAAAGTTCTTCGTGGAGAACAGATCTTGGGATGTACCTGGGAGCTTTGGCTATGACTCGAAGCGCTTTATTTGAAGTCTTTAATATCATTTAATTGTGTGTTACTTTCAGATCCCCAAATGGAGCATGCATACGTTAAGATGGGGCGAAGTTATAGGTTTTGAAAATAAATATCCGGTTATTTAAAGAGAGTTTGGATTTCCTTCCAATCAGTACGTTCTACAGACATTTTTAAGTAACTGTAAGTAGCGATTGATTGATTAATGAAATAATGAAAACATGAAAATAATTTTATTATTTTCGATTCCTAAAATTATCTATTATTAAAAAATGATGACTTTTTTTTACTCAAGCATCAAAATATTTTCTTTTATTGTTTAAATTATTATTTTTTTACTAAAGCAATATTGTTTTTGACATGTCATGAATAGAAACTTAAAGATAA
>BMAO01038454.1:0-14124 GCA_019973975.1 Trichonephila clavata
GATAATTGTCTAGAAATCTAAGCATTGTGATACAAATTCATTTATCGGATCAACATTCATTATTGATAATTGGATGATACTTCGCGAGTGAGTGATTTTGGGGCTTATTGGCGCAAGAGACGATTTCGGCTATACATGATGCTTCGCGAAAATAAATTTTGCTTTGTTCGTAATAGTCAAGATTCGTTTATAAATATTCAAGATTATTTTCGTATTCTGGTTAAAAATTATCAATCTTATCAAATAACTATTCCATTTATATATTCTAACAATGATTAATTTGATCAAAATCTGATTTTATCGCGTATTCTTACATCATTATTTTGCAATCAGAATTTTGGAGTGAGAGAGTTATATATTAACGTCCACAATAAAGATGCACGAGGGTTGTTGGTGGCTAATCTCGTAACCGTGACCCATGGTCAAGTGACAAGGAGAACACCCGAGCTGACACTCCCTATTCTACCCTCCACATCTCACCAACGGGAGGAAGTTTGAGTCTCGACAGATTTAACACACAGCAGGCCTTTTCTACTAGGCCAGACATCAACAGCACAATGCTCGAGTGAGTGTGTGGGTTTATGGCTAAGGAGCGAACTTTTGGCTAAAAAGCACTAGGCTCGAACTCATGACACCCCAGCCACGTGACCTAGTATCTGGTTTTACTAAACTAATAATGAAATGAATGCTACCGGAATTACTCAAGTTAATCAATTCGGAATTTAATCAAGTGAAGAGATTCTAAATAATCCTCATATATAATAAAAAATGCATGTGTTAAAATATTTTTGTCCCATATGCACAATAGCACTATAAAATATTTTTTTCGAAGGTCATAGGATTAATATAAAATTTATTGACCTTTATATTTTTATTAAAAAAAGTCATTTGGACATGACCGCGAGGCAGAACTGCTTATTCTTTTTATATTCTCTTCCATCGCTTATTTCTTGTTTTTTTTTAAATTGTATTTATTTTTTTATGTGCACTCAATATTTGATGCAGTTGCATAACTATGAATCTAAGTTCGAGACATATTTTCTTTGATGTTTTTAATTTTCTTCCAAGCCTAACTCTCTTGTAAAATGTATTGTTTGCAATGATTGCTATTTTTTGAAAACATTTTGCTATAGAAATAGAATCGGATTTTTGAATGCGATTCCCTATTGAGTATTATCTTTGTATTGACATAAGAAATAGAAAACGTTTTTCCAAATAGATTTTGCAGGGGAAATATCAACTTGTAGGAATACCCGAAAGATGTTATTTTCTCTCTCGAAATAAATTGTAAAAAGTTGAAAAAACAGTAACAGCAACAATAAATCATAAGTCTCTGTTTTCCTGAGAAAATTTTTTGGATATGCAAAATATAAATTTCGAAGGGTAGCATCAAAGGCGCAGTTTCTTTTTATGTTGATGCAGTGAAATAAAGTAGAAGCAGTTTGATCTGAAATTCAACCCATCGACCTGAGTGAGTGCAGAAATAGATAAAAGAAACATGACGAAATCACATTTTTTCTCTGTTTTTTATGTGATCGTATTTTAGAAAAAGTATCGAAAGACATTTGAAATTGTTTTGATACTCCCGTTCTTCTTTCGTAGGCAATTCTGTGTCAAGGAAGTATCACTCCCGATCAACTTTTGTTTTCTGTGAGGAGGATCCCGATCAACTTTTGTTTCCTGTGAAAGTGTATGGACTGCATATTTTGAGTATTGTTGCTTCAATCGGTTTTCTGGATTGATTACTCAGTATTCCTGCACAGTTTAACAACATTTATAGTATATATATTATTATTTTAATAATTATTTTTAAGTTTAAATAATTCGGTTTAAAATGTATATTTTTTAATCTCATCAGTTCTCAATACATTAATTTTATTTTTAAACGTTCTGACAGGCGTGCTATTTATGTGAATTTTACTTCTATATAAATGCATACAAAATATTTACTTAGGGTTGAAATCAGAGCAAATACAGTAATACCTCGAACTTACGTGATAGGTGGTACTGAGTGAAAACCGTGCTTAGTCGAAATAATCAAAATTTATTTTTAGTTGGGATCGGAGGCGAAAGAAAATAACAATTTAGAAGAAAAAATTGTTTAGTAAAATCTTAAATAACACAAATACCAAATCGCAAACCGATGTTGTTAGGATGTAGAAAGTTTAATATAATGTAATAAGGGTAATCTGCCAGCTTAATGTATCCAACTAGCCAAAAATTGTGAATTTTGCCAAAAATTTAAAATAGTTTTTATGATTTATAAAAACTATCATTTTAGCTTTATAAACATACCAAGTTTATTATTTTCCATCCACTAGAGCAAAAACAAGTGTTTTAGTAAAAGCAGATTTCATTATACTTTAAAACCCGTTTTAATCAAAATGGTTTTTTTTAAATGCTCAAACGGGGACAGCGATTGCTAAAAAAGTTTTGAAAACAATTAACTTAAATTTTTTTGTGTATGTTCTGTATAATAGTAGAAGTCTTTTAACCTTCAGATTCATCAATCACTGTTTTATTACAAAATTTAAAGTTCTTTATGATAGAATAATCGCTGTTTTTATAATCAATTTCCTATAATAACTAAGCTATTGTGTGCTCTAATTTTTGCAAAAATTAAATTATCTCTTATCGTGAAGGTTATTTCAAAAATAAACACCATAGTAAAACATCAGAATTGAAAAATTGAACTTTTTTCTGAAATTTTTGGTACATGATGGGCCCCGTTTCTGTTATTTTTTTGTAAATGTTTACCTATTTTTTCCCAATTTAGTAATAATTTCTTTTTCTCTTCTTAATTTTAGTATATTTTTTGTAAAATGTTCTAAACAAAAATAACAACAACCAAAAATCCCCCTATTCCTCCTTTTAAAAAAAAATTATCGCAAGTAGTCGGATACCTTCAAAAAAAGATCTTTTTTTCTCCCGCAAAATTTTCTCGTAGTATCGTAGTGTGTGCAAATAATTTTTTTCTATTCCTCGTTTTGTTAAAAAAATACTCTCATCATCTGAGTCTCTATTTTCTAAAATTTGCAATACTTAGTTCAATTCCCCAACTGTCACTGGATTTTTTTGATTGAGGGAGTGAATGTGGGGATTTCGATGCAAGAGCCAAATCTGGCTATACTGTGTATATTAAAACTCATGACAAATTATTTAAAATCAATTGATAAGACATATGAGTTAAAATATACTGCTGTTTGTAAAATATGTAACACCATGAACAAATGATCAGAATTAAAGGAAATTTAATGCACAGACGACCTGCATTAAGACAAGTAAATGTCGAAATTCTCAAAGCAAAAAAAAACATTATTAAGTACCCGAAATTAGTATTTGGTGTAGTCACCACGCGCTGCAATAAATACAGCTGTACGAGGTGGCTTGAGTCAAACCTATTTTTAATGTCTGGTTGTAGAAGAGAATGTCATATTTCTTGTATGGGCAGCAAAAGTTCGTCTTTTGAAGTCGCAGGATGTGGATCACGAGCGAAACGCCGACCAACCAAATCCCACACGTGCTCAATACCAGACATATCCGGCGAATAAGCAGGCCAAGCAAGAAGTTGCATGTGTCGGGTTGAATAGAAGTCTCGAACAGTCTTTGCAACATGTGGGGGTGCATTATTCTGCTGAAAGATAGCTCCAGGAATGCCTTGAAGAAAGGGAACGACTTCGGGCTGTAGCACTTCACGGATGTACATGTTGCTATTGAGATTACCCTCAATTCGTAGCAAATTGGATCGTCCATGATACGAAATCACACTCCAAACCATATTTCCGGGTGTTAGACAACTATGTCGTTCGATAACGCACTCTGAAACGCAGTGTTCACCGGCATAGCGTCTAACAGGAATGCGGCCATAATGGTCCCACAAATTGAAGAGTCATTCATCTGAAAAGACAACTTGGTGTCAATCAGCTTGCCAGGCTCTATGCTCATGTGCCCGTTGTAGATGACGCCGTCGATGGGTTTGCCGTGAGGAGGAAACTATATAAAGGCAACCTTAAACGCAATCCACAGTGCAGTAGTCGTCGACGTATTGACGAAGTCGATATTATGCACCTGTAGCTGTAGCATTTGTTTTGACTACTGCCTGGAGAAAGCGTCACGGTCATTCAATGCCATTCGGAGCAGGTGTCGATCGTCGCGCGCTGCGGTCACCTTCCATTGTCCACCTCCAATTTTTTTAGTTGTCCAGTGCTCGTTGGTTCACTGATTCCAAACTCGCATCATTGTGGTACTTTTCCGTTGCACACGGGCTCTTATGGCGCGATAGGAAAATTCTGCTTCTCGAAGGCTGACAAATCCTCCTCCTTACAAACTACGTGTTGGAATTTCTCCTTATTTCGTCATGGATGCAAACTTTGGTCTCACTAAACGATCGCCGCTAAAAAAAAATCCTTAACTATTTTCAACACCCCCCTATAACCCTCTATTTATACGCTTTCAACATCAGTTTGGAGGGCGCTGTGGATGCGCGGTGGCTCTAAAACTTTACTATTTTACGTAACCTCCTATAGATATTTGCTCAAAAGTTCATTTAATTCTAATGACTCCTTCATGGTGTTGCATTTTTTACAAACAGCAGTGTATAATATCAAATCAAGTATAAAAAACGTTTTCCAATGAAAAAAGCAAATAAATTTTGGTGAGGGTTGTCCCCCATGAAGTCAGACAAGATCTTGAAATAACAGAAAGCGTTAAAACAGATGAATGAAAGAAGCAGGTTTTTAAAGTAAAAGCTTAAGCAATCTAAGTTTTATAAATAAAAATTAGTTTCTACTTTTTCTGAAACACGTTGGAGTTAACCTTTGTAAACATTTCTCTGGTTTATTTTGATATTCAAAACTACACTCGTATCCAAAAGTTAAGCACGGAGAGGAAAATACTAATTTCGGAAGCCAATCAGAATTGAAGAGGATGCAATTCACTGCAGAGGTAGATGGAAGTATGCAAATATGTTAGGTATGTAACATTTAATCGTGTTTTCATGTCAAGAAATATGCAAAAAGGGCAGTCTTATAAGAAGCCAACTTTATGAAGGGTTACAGAAGTTGATTGTAAGTGCAGATAGAAGGTGTTTAAAACTTTCGTACAATTTGTTTTCAACTTTTCTAGAACTTGAACTAGATTTGTTTCTAGAACTTCCAGAAAACGAATGGAACATTCTGAGCGCTGTCGTGCTGTGGGGCGCATTGAAGCAGGACAGTCAATCACCGATGTTGCTCTTTTCTTCGGCATTCATCATTCTGTAATTTCACGTTTATGGAAACAATTCCAAACCACACAGACAGTTGTCCAAATGCCCGTAGGCTGTCGCCCAAGGGTTACAACCCTCGCTAAAGATAAATATATTGCTATTGTAGCCAAACGGAATCGCAGAGTTACCTCAGAACGTGCGACATCTATGGTTACAGCGTCCATTGTTAAGGCTATATTTACCGCTACTGTACGCTGAAGATTACATGTGAATGAACTGTATGCCCGGGTACCTCGAGTTTGTGTTCCTCTATCCGTCCAATCAAGAGGGGCACGATTAAAGTGGTGCTGGGAACATGGCAATTGGACTGTGTCTGATTGCGGCAATATGTTTACTGATGAGTCAAGGTTTTCTCTGGAGCCAGATGACAAGCGTATAAGGATATGGCGTAAACAAGGAACACGCAATCAGCCCCAAAACATCTCCGATCATCGCACATTCCGAGGAGGAAGCATTATGGTGTGAACAGGGATTTCATTAGGATACCGCACCGAACATGCACATCTTTAAACAGAGTTCTGTGACAGCTGCCCGGTATAAAGATGAAGTCATAGAACACATTGCGAGATTGTACGCTGCAGCAGTTCACCCTACTTAAGTTTTAATGGACGATAACGCACGTCCCCATAGAGCCGACATCGTCGATGACTACCTGGAGGGTGAAGGGATTATGCGTATGTCGTGGTCAGCATATTCGCCCGACTTTATTCCCATTGAAAATCTTTGGGATGCTCTCGGCCGTGCTGTATCTTCACGTTTCCCATCTCCAGCCACTCTTATTGAGCTGGAAACTGCTCTACAAGAAGAATGGCGATTGCTTAGTTCTGCGGTGGTTGACCACCGCAGAACTAAGCAATCGCATGGTCAGAACTAAGCATGGTCAGAAGGTGTAAACTTTGCATACAGATGAGAAAGGATCACATACCCTATTAATGTCCTTTTTTTCATTTTATGCTGTTTTTTTTCACTTTATACATAATTCTGTTTTTAAGTCTCCAGTATGATATTATCTGATAACTTACAAAAATTTAATATTGTTTTCTTTTTTGTATATAATTATTTATTTTTATGTATAAATATATATGCTACTTTACTGCCAAGTTTTGTGTCAATGAAAGCAGTGTTAGTTGATTTTTTTTTTGCATTATACATCTTCGTGCTTAACTTTTGGAAGCGAGTGTATATTGAGGATCATTCGTTAAAACTAATTAATCTTTGTTATATTCAATTATTTCCTCGTCTGGGGAATCCTGTTGAGATGTACTTTTCGGAGGTTTGTGTGGTGACATTTTTACTTCTTTTTTTTAATCATTTATTTTTTTTTTAATATTTTTTTTTGTCCGAGTTTTTGTGTTTTGTATTGAATCCTCTATTGTAGTAGATGCAGAGGGTAGTTAAAAACCGTAGTTGGATGGGGAAGCGGATATGACTGAAGAAGCTTTAATAGGGGTGAACATATTATTGGTGATGGAAAGAATGGTGTGGTGAATTTTCCAACCTATCTTGACTTTTCAGATTATCCCATAGATGGCGCTGGCTGTTTTTGTTTGTATATAAGAAGAGGAAGATAATTTTGAGATTGTCAGTTCTTTTAATGTTTTTAATGTGTGAAGTCAGTTTTTTTAACGCTTTTAGGCTCTGAAAGTTCTTTTAATGATTTTAATGTATGAAGTTCTGTGTTTTATGTTAATAAAGATTTATATACTATACCCAGGTAAGTGGTCTCTCGCTTGCTTATGGAATCGAACAAGTGGAGTGTACCTATATTCTTTGGAACCTGCACCAGTGTCGGGTAGAAACATTAATAGTTTTCGGTGTTTGGGGGGAATTCTGAAATCAGATATAATTCGAGATTAGTGCTCCAACATTAGTGGGTCCACGACAGGATATTTTAGAATATGACTTTTTGTGTATAATATTTTAGAAGTTTTTGAAATTTTTTTAGAAGTTGACCTTGGTGTATAATATTTTAGAAGGTTTATATTTTGTATTCGAGGTTTTTGAATTAGAATTGTTTTGAAAGGTTCTGTGTTTCGTTATGAAAATTGGTTATAGAATCCTTGGAGCCTTGGAAACTAAAGCGAGTGGGCTTGCATACTTCTTTTACGAAGACTGCTAATGTTTTAAAGGCTGAATTGGTGAATGTTGAATTTTCTGGGGATTTAGTGCGCGATAAATTTACAAAGCGTATAAGTTAGATATAAAAGAGTTCTAGATGAAAAGATCCTTGATTTGTTAGCTGAGAATGGGAAGGCTTTCGAGAGTGATATCGCTAATGAAATCGAAAAACGCGAGGTTTATTCTGATGATTTTATAACATTGTAATGGCAAGTTAGAGAGAGATTGCGAATTTCTGATGAAATTGACGTAGCGATAGAGTCAAATCGGGGTTCGAGTGTTTCTCGTGATGGAATCAAACAGTACATACTTCCGAAGATTAAATTAAAGAAATTTGACAGGAAGTTGATTAATTGACTTACTTTTTGGTCGCCATTTGATTAAATCCACAGTGGCCCTGATCTGTACGAGAGTGATAAATTTTCCTATTTGGTACAATGTATGAAACCCGGATCGTGTGTTAGAGAATTTATAGAAAGCTATCCAGTGACTTCAGAGAATTATAATAAAACCGTTTTGGCACGAGCTTTTTGGGAGACCTGAATTATTAGTGGAAGTCTATGTTAGGGAATTGATATGAATGATCATTACTAATGTTCAGACTGATAGTAGGGATAAACTAACTCTTGACAGACTATACGACAAAACTGATTCTCACTTAATAGGGTCCGGCACATGAATTTTCGAAAATTTATGAATTTTCACTTTATATTTTCTAAAAGTTCAAATATTTCTATTTAAAGTAATATATGATATGAGAAAATACCATAATTAGAAGTATTATTATTTTAAAAGAAGCTACTCCTTGACGCGCATCAAATGAGCCCTGCTGGGAGCACCTGTGTTTCCACTTGTATAAGTTTCTGATGAGCGCGGATCCATATGATGTTCAAGTGGAAAAATTAGAATATATTGGATTTATCCAAAAGTTTATGGGTACACATCTTTTGGATCTTAAAAGCGAAACAGAGAAAACAAGTTAAGTGATGGAAAAAGCATAAGAGGTCGTAACCGATTCGTCGACTTTTTAATATCAAAAATTCAAAGGTATTATGGCGTAGCTATTAGAAATAATATCAATGATCTACACAGCATGAAGACTGCGGTTTGGACTGTTTATTTTCATTTTCTGTTTCCAAACAAGAGCCCTCAACATGCACTGTGTCTTCCTATTATAAATGCCTGATTCAAGTTTCAAAAGACAGAAGCGGAATGTAACGAACGTTACTATTATCATAAACACATACACCACAATGAATTGAATGAGGCCAATTTTTTAGAGATCAATATGATCTTATGTTATTAAAAATGTTTAGATGGAAAGACCTAGAACCCAAATGAGTCAGTTAATAACACTAAATTGTCACAGTCAGTGATTCCAAGATGTACATTTGTGGAATTAAAAAAATCTAAAAGTAGGGGTAAATGTGTCTATTGTACAGTTCAATATGAGTCATGTAGCAAAATTAATGATCTTAAAACATTGAGAGATACTGAACCAAATTAATAATGTATGCCATGCTTCGAAAAACTAGATACAGGTATGATTCATGTAGATGATCTTGAGATAATAAAAAAAACGCAAAATTGTTAAAAATTGTTAGGAAAATTTAATTCTCTCGTACTTCAAGTAGAATCCTACTCATTTTAGGGATCTAAAAACAACTTAACCACTCTGATCTCCACTCGGCATTTCATTTGACGACTATATTGGCATCTAATCTAATTTAATTTAATTTTAATTGAAATGATTTCGCCATGTTATCGGTATGGTATATAAGTAGTGTTGTAAATAAAAAAAATTTTTTTTTATGCTCTTACTAGAGGTGCCAACTTTTACTACTGTTGCTCTCTGCTCAGCCCAGTCATTCTGAAGTAATGGCTGATATTATCCCTGTAGTTCAAAGTAACCAGTTTTTAAAATCTTTCAGACGTCGGGACCGGTTTCATATATTAAGATGGATTCCAGTATTGATCCATTAGACTCCGACAACTACAACTCTTGGCGTAATGATATAGAAGGGTTGTTAATGGAAAGAAGTTGTTAGAGAATCTTCAGTGGAACCGAAATAAAAACCAGAAGATGACACGAAACCTGAAGAGCAGAAGGATTTCGAAGCTAGAAAGGATAGAGCATTCAGTACGATATACCTGAATGTATCAAAGACTTATAAATGCATAATTGACGACATAGAAGATACAATTGAAGCCTGGAAACGTCTCTAAGAACACTTCAGACCCGAATCCCGTGCACGAGTAATTGGACTTACTGTTGAATTCTTCTTGTGTCGTATGAATGCACAAGAAAAAATCGGAGTTAATGCTGCTCGAATCCGGAACATAGTCAACCAGCTAAAGGATGCAGGGAGACCAATCGAAGAATGGTATCAAGCCTTTCAGTTAATTCGATTCTTACCAACTGAATTGAGTAGAATTGTGCAGAATAGCTATAAATTGAAAGATTCGGACTTCATTTTTGACATGCTCCTAAAGGAACTCGTTTCTGAAGAATCCAGACTGAAGCAATCCACGAAAGATCAACATGAAGCTTGTGCCTTTCAAATAGTGGAGAGAAATACGAAACTCCTAAGAAAGAAATCTCATCCGCCGCCAAGCAAGAACGTTGGAATAATAAGAGAAAATGTGAAAAGCACCAAAATTCCAGGAGCTCATACATAAAAGAAACAAATTTGAGTCAACACCATGGGAAGGACACTTTGATTTTTTATACAGCAGCTACCTCCCATTTTTGCTGTCAAAAGAACTTTTTACAAAACTTTCAACCTGTAAACAACATGAGAAGGACGGTTGCTGTCGGAGGAGTGATATGCGAAATTAAATTCACTGGAACGGTTAGTATGATGCTTCAAAATGAAAGCGAGTCTGAAAATGTAGATTTAAAAAATATTTTGTATTCTCCTAAGTTAAGAGAAATCTCATCTCTGGTTCTTTAAGTGAGTGAGTGACTGTAGTGTTTACTGGCGCAAGAGCCAATTTTGGCTAAACTGCGCCATACGTTTGTTAAAGTATTTAAATAAGCCGATGAAATATAAAATATATATATATATTTATATATGTGCATGCTAGCATGCACATACATAAAAATTAAAGTTAAAATAGTTTAAAATTATTTTGTCAAATGAGGTATAAAAATCCAATTTTAAAAATAAAAGCAAACAGATTTTGGTGGGGGGTTTCCCCCACCAAGTCAGACAAATCAGGGTGAGGATGCAACGGGTAAACCCGCCACCCCTTATCTGCAGCACTAACACTACAGCAATGTCTCCGAAAAGACTTATCACCAGCCGATTGACAGGAGCGGGCTCACTCCTGCCACCCGTCTACAGCGAAGCGTGGGCCAAAGGGTACGCAAAAGGTATCCCCAGGACACCATTTTCCTCCTTACGGGACGCCGCACACGGCAAACATGCGGGTCGGAAAACCAACGTTGTTAGTAAGAAAACAAAGAAATAATACGAACATCAAAATAAATTATCGAGAAAAAAAAATTTAACAAATTTAACGCACTGCAAAACGAAAAATATAGTATTATTAATGAATATTGTGAGTGATGTAATAAAAAATTAATCAATAATTTTGTACATGTAAATTTCGAAAAATTGTCTGTAGTCTAGACGGGAAAAGAAGAAAAGGGAAAATTGAATGACAAGAGGGTCGAAAATAGAGAAGGATCACTAGGGTATCCCGGGTTCGTGACACCCGTGTTTACCAAAACACTAAACCCCTTGGGAAAAGGAAAAGATCACTAGGGTACCTCGGGATTGTGACACCCGTACTCACCTAAAGAAAGTGAGCCCCCTGTGGGGCTGGTTCTTTAAGATTAGTCAGTACCCCCCCCTATCCCGCTAATGTTAAATTGAGCATTTTTATGTACTCTTTTCTCAGAAACTGTTAAATGTACAGACTTAAAATTTTTTCTGTATATTAATTAGACTTTTTATTTAAAATGATCAGAAGCGTTTTCAAATATATTGTTTAGTTTTTTCAAAAACATTAATCGTAATGTAACACTAAGAATTTTTTGAAAAATGTCATTTTTTTTCACGATAACTGACTTTTACAAAAATATTATGGGAATATTAATAAAAGCTCCGTGCAATATATATAGTTATATAACAGTAATATTCAGTAAAGATTTCAAGTGCTTCCGTTGAATAAGTTCTGAGAGAATGGTACACGAATTTTTAAAAACACTGTTTTGAGATAATTGCATTTTTATTATAAAATGTCACTTCATCAAAAAAAATTATGAATTACAATCTGTATTTGCACTATTTTTTTAAATATCAGCTTATTCTCAATAACTTTTAGGATTTTTTACTTATTTATTTTACTTAGATTTCTCAGAAAATACATATATAGAATTTTTCACTTTTAATCTATCTTTCTGATACATTGCCATCCAAGATTATTATAAATCTTCATAAATATCATGTAAAAATATGTCAATACATGAAAATATGACCTTTGTAATACATCATTATACGATATTTCGAAAAATTTCATTAGAATAAATTCACATGTAAGCACAATTTCTTAAAGTATTAGAATTAAAAGGATTCTTAAAATATTACATAAATGGTATACAAAACAACAACAAGAAAACAGATTTTAGTTTTTTAAATATGAAATTTGTGTATTTTTTGGTATGTAACCAGTTTTGTGCAACGGAAAAGGGCATTGCATTTTGAGATATATTTATGTACTTTTACTAAGAAACTATGGATCACAAAGCTTAAAAATTTGTGTCTGCACTAAATTAACATTTATCTTTATACAGAAGTGAACTTTTTTTTAAAAATTGATCAGCCTGTTTAAAAATGTAATTTTTGCACAGTAGAAATAGTGAATTTTATAAAAATTGCCTTTTCTAAGTTACGACATCTGCTTTTTAGCTAAATGTCTGAGAAATATCTCAAAAATTTCACTTCAGTATACACAATATATATGAAATATAAAATAAAAAATTCCAGTTCATGCATACAATAAATTTATAGAAAAAGAAGTGAGTGAGTGAATGTAGGGTTTAATGGCGCAAGAGCCGATTTCGGCTAAGCTCCGCCAATCAATCGTTAAAATATTAAAAATCCATTTAAAATACTCAAATATTGTTAAAAGCTCACACAAAAAAATAAATAACAATCAGATTTTGGTGGGGCACACCCCACCAAGTCAGATAAGGTTAAAACAGTTGAGAAAAAGAAAATCGAACATAAAATATTTTAAGTAAAAATTGCTAATAACAAGTTTTTGGTGGGATTACCCCCACCAAGTCCGATAAGTGTGATTCAATCACGTCCCTTCCAGTGCTTGGTCGGAGTTAAATATTTTTTTTCCATTACTTCGTCCGCTTCTGCTTCGACATCATATATGAGCATGTCCTCTTCTTCTTCGGAAGTCTGTACGGGAGAACTCTTTATCGGTATGTGTGGTGCGATTTTTATATGTATTGCTGTTTCGTTTAGTTTTTGTAGAAACTTTTTCCTTCTTGTTCGTTTTTTTGGATTTTTCTTTTTAAATATTGTATTATAGATGCCGAAGGGGTTGAGTACAGGAGTTGGATGTGGAAGCGGATATGTTTGATGAAGTTTCCATAGGGCTGAAACATAGGGTTGGTGGTGGAAAGTATTGCAGCAGAAATAGGAATTGGTGGCTGGGGCTCTGATACTGTAGTGGCTATTGAAGAGATTGAGGGCAAGAGGTGTGCTTGGGTTGAAGATGATGTGGAAACAGCAGGAGTGGATGCTGGTATATCTGGTTTTGGAGGGATGAAATTGGTTTAAGTAAATTTAAAGGTGGACATTTTATTTTTGTTATATTTCATCGGTTTGTGTAGAATTATTTACAGTAGAGGGTTTGGCAACTTGAGCATAAGTTTGAGGTAACTGTGGAACTATTAATTTACGTGCTTCTGGATATGAAATATTATTATTTGTTTTGATTTCCTGTATCTGTTTCTCTATTTTACATTTAGGCATAATTTAGAATCCGATGAATGGGCTGTGAGCAGTTAATATATTTAAGCTCTAGATGCAATCTGTGAAGCATGTCCAACAGATGCACATCTAGAGCAAGTAAGTTGTCCACGGCAGGAAGTTTGTGAATGCCCGAACCTCTGGCACTTAAAACAGCGCAGAGGATTCGGTATGTATGGCGTATTTTACAGTTCAGGTAGCCGGCTTTTATAGCGGATAGTATTGGGCTATTGAAGGTTAAAATTAAGTGTTTGTTGGAATAATATTTGCATCTTTTTTATTGTGATTCTTCTGACCTGTATTACACCCTGGTCTGAGAAACCCTCGAGAATTTCCCTTTAGAGGTGGTCAACAGATCAGGTTCAGATATGACACCGCGGATGTATTAAGCGATTTATGTGGGCTTATATTAACAGGAGAATCGAAAAATGTTTTTGCAAGAAGAAAGACTTCGTTTATACATCAGAATTAGTTTCGAACAGTAGATCACCGATCTCAATCGTTTTATACGATTTCGGTTCACCACCTATTCCTTGAAAGCTTTATGAATTACGAAAGGAGATTTGTAGACATTTGATTATTCGGCTAAAGATAAATTAAAAATCGTGAATGATGTTGTCAACATTAAGATGTGGTAAAATAAGGCCTTTACCCGGCCATTCTACATAGGATCCATAAGCGTGTAAAAATCTTCATTCTGGCGTGCCTCCACCCACCACGGAGTCCAACAAGGGAGGCAGTATG
>BMAO01038455.1:0-41094 GCA_019973975.1 Trichonephila clavata
TAAATTAATTGCTTTTTCTAACATTGTACTTCGAAGACCCATGAGGGCTTTCGGCGACGGACTTCGTAATAATGAACCTCGATCAAGCAAAGAGGACGACACTAGTATCTCTCCAAACTTTTACACCACTCTTACATGAGGATTTTGAGAGCCTCGAATGAATTAAAGTACCCTTAAAATCCCTTTCACACGGAATTTGGAATTTAGTGACACCAGGACAGAGTCACGACACCAGCCACGAGTTCGAGATCATGATCACTCAGTTACTGAAAAACACCACTTGAACCGAAATATCCACAAGGACTGCTAAAATATTTAAAAAGGAGTTTGTACTCTTTAACACTACAGGAAAAGTGCTGAAATATAATAATTAGTATTTAAATGTCAGTTAATATATATATTTTTAAAATTTCAAATGGATCTGTTTTTAAGCAATGTTTCCTTTTCTTTGAAGCATGTTTATTTTTATATACAACATTTTTATATAATATGTTTTATGTTTACTTATATATATATATATATATATATATATATAATATGGTGCTATAATGCTTATTTATATATATATGTTTTTCAGGAATTAAATACAAGTAAATCAATTACTGATTATATAAATTTTTAAATGTTAAATTGCTGTTTGAAATTTTTAGAATGTGTGTGAAATTACTTTTATATCTTTTAAAAACTTCTCTAAGAAAAAGATTAAAATTTACAAGAAATTATTATTTTTTTTCTTATCGTTTCAATTTTTTCTTAAAATATATCAGAGAAATTCAATTACTAGTTTATTACTTTAGTTTAAGCTTGTTGAGGTGATAAAGTTACTTACATAAAAAATAAATACATAAAACGGATGAATGACATTTAAAAAGTAATTCATTCAAAAGATAGCAATCTAAGGACTTTCCCCCAAAATTCCAAAATTATTCTAGTTTGCATATGCAGTATAAAAGAAAAATTTTATTGATTTTTAACATTAATACGGATCAATGTAGATCAGTGTAATGGTTATTAGTTTCGGTTATCGATACTGTAAACCATGATCAAGTGATGCGGATGGCACTTGAATTTAAGAGTTGTTACCTCACTGTCCCTATTACAACATCATGTAACGAATTTGGGGTCCCGCTTCAGTTAACGCACAGTTGCCTCATCATTGAGCTCTTGAAGTCTTGGGTATAACAATGATTCAGCTTAAATATCGTCGTTTCATAGAAACATTTAAAGTAAAATACTGCGATTAGTGCCTCTACTGTATTATCATTCAAACAAAAACAATAATTTATTTCTAAATTTAAATGATAAAAGTTTGTCAAACTCCACAATTGCAGATTTTTTGAAAATAGATATTTGTTAATTTTATTGATTAAAGTCTAAAAGATTTTCTTCTTTTCATGCTTCACTTACGATTAACTATCTGTATATATCTGTATGCTAACAAGGAATGACAACTTTCCAGCAACATGAACTTTCCAGTGTAAATGAGCCTTAAAATATCATTTCTATTTTGGGAACGTTGGTGTAGGTGTTTCGAGTTTGAATATTAGAGAAAAGTTTAAACTTTTAAAGTAAAATACTGCGATTAGTGCCTCTACTGTATTATCATTCAAACAAAAACAATAATTTATTTCTAAATTTAAATGATAAAAGTTTGTCGACCTCCACAATTGCAGATTTTTTGAAAATAGATATTTGTTAATTTTATTGATTAAAGTCTAAAAGATTTTCTTCTTTTCATGCTTCACTCACGATTAACTATCTGTATCTATCTGTATGCTAACAAGGAATGACAACTTTCCAGCAACATAAACTTTCCAGTGTAAATGAGCCTTAAAATATCATTTCTATTTTAGGAAAGTTCGTGTAGGTGTTTCGAGTTTGAATATTAGAGAAAAGTTTAAACGTTTAAAGTAAAATACTGCGATTAGTGCCTCTACTGAAGTTTATCAAACAAAAATAATAACTTATTTCTAAATTTCAATGACAAAAGTTTGTCGACCTCCACAATTGCAGGTTTTTTGAAAATAGATATTTGTTAATTTTATTGATTAAAGTCTAAAAGATTTTCTTCTTTTCATGCTTCACTCACAATTAACTATCTGTATGCTAACAAGGAATGACAACTTTCCAGTGTAAATGAGTCTTAAAATATCATTTCTATTTTGGGAAAGTTCGTGTAGGCGTTTCGAGTTTGAATTTTAGAGAAAAGTTGATAAATGTATTTCACTTACCTACAACATTCTTTGAATATTACACAACAATGTTTATCACAATGATTGAGAATATATTTGTAAAACTGACTTTTAGATATAACTAGCTGAAATGCCCGTTCTTCGCACGGGTTAAGTTTTAAAAACAAAAATTCTTCTATCATAGCAATTATAATATTTTTTTAGGGAGGGTAAAACCCTGTATGAAGTAGAAAACCAAAAATTAAAAACATTTTTTTTCAAATGAATGTTCACATTAGAAATAATTTTAAACAAATTGCAATTTGGCTTCAAAGTAAATAATAATTTAACAAAAACAAATATTTCAATGTAAGAGAGAAAATTAGCAAGCTAAAGAGTAAATAGATATGAATGAATGCAAATATAAATAAAAATTATCACAGAAAAGTGATAGCAGTAGTGAGTTTCTGCTATGGGAACTATGGGTGAAATAACCTGCAATAGATGAGCAGAAAGAAAAAATGAATGATGATAAACTGATTCACTAAATGCTATCATGAATAAGAAATATTAGAAAGCATTCAAATGAAAAAAAATTAAATTAGCATTGCACCCATACCTCATATAATACTATCTAACATCTCAGTAATACATCTAATATAGAGTATTAGTTCAGAACTGAAATAGGAATTATAATATTTTAATTTAAATTAAAAGGTTATTAAAACAGAAAAAGTAAGCCCTAACTTTGATAAAATTGCCATAAACAGTTCTGAACGACAACAAAAAAAAGCACATAACTGAAAATCTTAAATATTTAAAATTGAAAAATAAATAAAAAAATATAAAAGTTACCTTACATATAGTATGTTAAAATTATAATATTAATTCAAATCAAAAAGCTACTTTAAATAGATAAATTAAGATTTGATTTTGATAAAACTATCATAAGCAGCACAGAATAACAAAAAAAAAGCATGACAAAAAATATTATACGTACATAGAAATTCTAACTTAAAATCACAATATTGACAATTTGTTAATCTCAGTTTACATTGAGTGTCATTTTCTAAAGTTACATTTTTCTACTTTTTTGTTACAATGGAAAAACATGGAATCTGCCAATAAAGGAAAAGGGTACTTATGTATTGGCGTCACCGCAGCAAAATTTGCACCACAATATCAAAATAACAGATTCTTATGTGTCTTATAAGGAAAAAAAAAATCAAATTTTGGTGAAAAAAGTGCCACTTTGGCTGCAGTGACTCTAATACGTGAATGAATGTAACACTATCCAACATCTATATTAGTAGTACCAGAATATAGCTTATAACAAAAAGAAAAGGTACTGAGGTATTATTGCAACAATTGCCAACTTGCATATGTGAGACACTAAAATAGAAAATATTGCATAATTTAAATTAAAATGTTATAGAAAACAAAAGAAAATTAAGCCTTAATTTTGCCAGAAAATCTTAAAATATAAAAAATTTAAACATGAATAAAATAAACGTAAATATATATGAAGTAACCTAGTAAACATCAATTCAAACCGAAAAGCAACCTTAAATAGATAAGCAAAGGTCTGATTTAGATGAAACTACCATAAACACCACAAAAAAAGGAACATGTCAGAAAATCTTATACGTAAATAAAAATCTGTATTCCTGTGTATTTACATCACCGCAGTCAAAATTTGGACCACGCAAATCGTGATATTTTCACCAAAATCTTATAATTCTTTCTTTTTCAAAATATATATATATATATATATATATGTATATTTGTTTTGATATCCAGGAGTGATTTGCATGTCACCAATTTGGCTGTGGTGAAAATCAGGATAGTGACAATCCCAATTAGTTTGAAGAGAGTGCCTTTTTCTTTTTGTTATAGGCTACATTTTTGTACTATTTTACTACACGGATGAAACATGGAATTACGAGGAAGGCAACCTTTTTCAGACCGAATTGTAATGCTATTAGGAGGGAAGTAGGCAAGATGTACCGCTAAAGTGTACTGATATTCAGATGATGATTTAGTTAATAGCTTTTCTTACTTTAGGGCCACAACTGAAATGAACTGATATGAACATGAAATGAATTGCAGCCCAAGCACAACCGTGATTGATAATACCACCAACATTTAGGTTAGCAAGAATAAGGAAAAGCAAACCTGGAAACCCAAGGTCCTTGCAACTATTGTGTACCAAAATAGGAACAAATGTTTTTCATGACACCTGTTTTCGGCGCCAGAGTTAAGCTTAGAACTAAATGAAATCGCCTGAATAATCATCACACTTAAACGGTACATATTGCCCCATTCCATCCGTATAGAATGACCATTTAGTCTGAAAAAGTTGTAAAAAAAACATCCTTTTTTTAAAGTAGCGAAAAAGATATAATACGTTATGAATCAAATACAAAACTCTACTGTTATCAAATTAGTGTTGCCAATCGGAAAAATTAAATTTAGAAAAAACATTTTTGGACAACGATTTTTTCCAAAAACAAATGTAATTCCTCACCAAAGAGTTAAAAAACGAATAAATACATCCATAAATAAATATATTTACAATTAAATGTGCTAAAATCCCCTCCAAAACTGCTCAAAATATTAATTTTCGCAAAGTTAAGACTTGACATGGCTGATGACGTCGTATCTCCATTTAGTTGAAAAATCGCATAAAAATTGAATTTTAAAAAAATTTAAAGCAAATTTCGAAAAAAACTCTTCGAGGTTAATAGCATAACGACCTATAGCTTCTACATGCCAAGTTTCATATTCCTGGGTTGCTTAATTTGGTCGGAATAGGTGAAACACACACACACACACAAACTCTTTCTTTTATATATTAGTATAGATGAAATTAATATAGTAGGAAATAAATTTTGTTAGTTAACTATTTGAAAAAGAATTACAATTTCGCAACTAAGTTACAGAAACCACAAATTTAACAATTACCAAATAACATTTCACCAAAGTTGCTTACAAGCAATAAGACGATTGTTGAATGCAAATTTAAAAATGAAGTTAAAGATTTGAAAATCGCTTTTAAACAGCCAAAATACTTAATATTAGTCCATCAGTGTTGATTTTAATATGAACCCATAATAATCCGTAATTCTTTGTGATATTTCAAGTATAAAAATTAGTTGAAAAATGACTTGATTATATGCCTGATGGATAAATAAATACTTAAACTTATGCATAAAGCATTTAACTGCGTTCCATACATAAGAAACTCTGTCCATCCATAAAATTCAAAATATCTCTAAAAGAAAAAAAAAAGAAATCTATCACTCTCTATTTTGTCATCTTATGTTCTTAATAAACTTACAAAGGAAGATTAGACTTTGTCTCATAATTGTTCAATTCATTTCAATATATCGATACAAAAAATTTATAATTCTTTTATTTTTATTTGTTTGCCACACATAAAAGAATGCAGTGCCATAAAATACTCTAAGAATATAATTGAGCTAGGCAATAAAATAATTTTACATGTATTTTTTAAAACTTTTCTTCTTTTTGGATAAACAGGCTGTTTTAATGTGACCTTAAAATGTCAGAAAAAGGCTTTGAAGCTCATAATAAGCTAATTAAACTGTAGTTAAGGTTTCTTATTTGAAGAATACGATGGTGATCTCTTTCATCTTAGTCTTAAAACCCTCTTGGAAAAATAATTACTTCATAAAAAAAGGCGATTTTTTTTCAAAGAATGGAATATTTTTTCCCCTTATTAAATTAAAATGTATCTTCAGAAAAACAGGAGGGGAGGGAAGGAAAAACTAAAAAAATATAATGCCTTTACAGAATTAAAATAATGAAAAATGAGATTCTTAACAATGTAAGACATGTAAAGACCACAGTTTTTGAATTTTTTTGTTACGTTTTTAAAATTTTACTGCATGTATTGATGCCAAATTCTTTTGAAATGACAATCCATGGTTCCTCAATTTTAATTTTATTCTTGCATGAGCTTGATAAATAACAGATTAATATAGGCATAATTTTAAATTATTGTGTTTTGAAAACAACCATTTGCAATTAAAATAGCATTCATAAAAGGAAACAACAGACATATTGAATTTATGTACAATTGAAAATCAGTATTTTTAAAGCAATAATCAAAATACAAATTATAAACCTGTTGAAACGTTTAAAACTTTTAGTTCTTTACCAATGGATTTTAATCGTACTTCATTTCTAATAGTATTATTTAACTTGAAAACTTTAATTTTCCATAAATAAGCAAATGAAATATAATTCTTAATTGCGTTTACATTAATAATAGAAGAATCTTATAAGAAAAGTCTACAGATAAAATCTAATTCTTTATAAGGGACCATTAAATTATGCATATGAAATCTGTTTCATTTTCATAGTAATATTTTATAGAAAAAAAAATCTGGATTTTTTTTATTGTGAGTTTTTTATCTTTACCGGATCATAAGATTGACAAAAGTAAATATTGGTATGTAACTGTTTATTTTAGTTTGCTTCAATGAAAAAAAAAAGATCACAAGAAAAATATATGACAATGAGTAGCTTTTTGGAATTTTATGGGAATGGAATAGAATTATTCCTGCTGAATTATTTGCCATTATCAGGCATTTTTTTTTCATTTGTTCAGATGCGCTTTATTATTACACAACATTATACTTACAGATTAACATAAAACATGTCGGAAAACACAGTAATAATAATTTATTACACAACACAATAAAGTGAAATAATAGAGTACAGCCCAAGACTGTTTTATTATTTGACAGTTAGTATTCTCCTTTTTTCTCCCTAAAACGTTCCCGTTTATGTAATAAATTTTGACATTGCGTTTGGTTTTGACATTCTGTACAAAAAAATCGCAGATAAGGTTATAATTAAATGCGACAATATCTCCAATTTTTAAATGGAGAAGAATGTTTTCCTTCGGTGAGAAAGGATTTGTACAATTTAATAAAAATTAGTTGCTTCCGGCCTTTTTACTACTTAGATCAGCAATACCCAACCTGCGGCCCACTGGGCCTTTTTAAGTGGCCGGGCCATGGCCCGTTGCTCTGAGAAATTCATTTATTTATGAAAATTTGGTGAGAAATTCTTTTTCAAAAAATCAAATATATAAATTTTACTTTTTGCTGTCGATGTCGTATGGGTGCGAATTGATATATATATATATATATATATATATATATTGATTAGTGATAACAGACAACAGTGGAGTAGCGACCATTTTGTGAGTAGAACGAATTTTTAACTATCTTTCATTTCTTGCAAGCGAAAAATATTCAAAGAAAATAGATTGTTTCAAGACGATTGGGAAGCTGACTATTATATAGTGAAAAACAAGCATGGTTCAGTAATTGTTTGATTTGTCAGGAACGTGTATTTAAGAAATACCTATAAACATGAATCGTTCAATGACACTTTTCCTCGAAAATCCCTTTCAAGAGATGATAAATAGGCTTTCTTCAATCATCTTACAACAGCAAAAAAAAAAAAAAAAATGTTTTATCAGTGATAAGTTATAGCGATAACAAAGGCACCCTATGAAATTCGTTATATTATTGGTAATCATATGAAACCGTTTACTGATGCAGAAATTGTGAAAAAGTGATTCTTAAATGCTTCTAATTTAGAAAAATTTGTGATAAAAAATATATATATAGAAAATAATAATTAAAAAAAGCAAAATAGGATTTTTAATATTTTGATCAATTTCCACATTTTAAATTTTCTATGTTATCTTAGTCTTAAAGCATTTCTCTCCTTCCATTAATTCTCATGTTGCGGCCCGAGTGAAATAGACATCCTATGTATGCGGTTCGCGTTAAATAGCTAATAGAAGTATGCGGTCCGGCTGAAAAAAAGGCTGAGTTCTCCTGACTTAGATTGTTTTTAAAATGTTGATGTTTTTTAAATAGTTTTTTTTCTTAAATTATTAGTATAGAGTTACAAAATCAAGAAATTTGCTATGATTAATTAATATAAATTTATTTCCTGTGTTTCTGTTAGCTATTTTCTGCATTAGTCAACTCTGCTGCAAGATTAAAATAAGTTATTTAGAAATTGTTTAAAATTGCTTTTAATTTCTGAAGTTTTGTTTCTCTCATTTGTCAAAAGAGTATCAAAATTTAGTTCTCAATCAGTGAAATATTATTTATCAGCGCGTTTTAGATTATCATTTCCGAAACCTTATGTTCTCTATGTTTCTTTCTCGTAGTTTATTATTGTTATTAAATAATCTTTTTTAGCTATTGATGCAACTGATTTTTCATTACTTTTTCTTGTGGATGTCACGATACTCAAACAAATAGAACTTAAATAAGTTTTATGTTAAAAATAAATAACATATTCTAGGTATTGGTACTACAAATGAGATTGTTTTTATAATTTAATACATAAAACTCTATTTCCTTCTTTTTCGGCTTGAGTTACAAAACTGTGTCACTTAAAAACTGTTTCTTACTTGATTAAAACAGAGATTGATTTGTCTAATTATCAGTTTTATTAAAATTTTTATTTCTTAACTCTCGATAATGTAAATATTTTTTAAAAATTGGAATTATTTTTTTTTGTAATGAAAAATGTTTTTTAAGAACTACTGAAAATTAAAGTACATTTAAATAAACTAACATTTATAGCTTTTCAAAGTTTACTTTTTAAAATTCAAATTTATTTAAGTTCATATATGAATTTATACAAGTATATATTATAATATAAAATTATATATATATTATAATATAAAACTATATATATATATTATATTATAAAAATATATATTATACATTATAATATAAAAATATATATTATATATTATAATATACAAAAAAAATACACTTATTGTATATTATGATAAGCAAATATATATTATAATTTATTCAAAATTCATATTTGTTCAATATGTTGAAAACTAATACGAAAGTATACTCCTTAGTACATGCAGAACCAGTAGTGCACACAAAAATTTTTCAGTGGGGTGGGAGGGGGGGGGAGGTCCTGCGTCGAAGGTCCCCCATTCTTGTGTCTTACCTCAATACCACGACAAAAGTATTCTGTTTTTTGATTTTGTCAATTTTGGGAACAAAAAACAGCAAAAAAAAATTATTGAATTAATAATTAGCATTAATTAATAAAATAAATTTTTGATTACAAATACTTAATTAAATTTTACGTATTATATATATAGGATTATCATCAATCGAAAAATTCAAGGGATATGGGGAGTTCGGACCCAAAGACATCCATCCCTTGTGTGCGCCACTGCGTAGAACTATTTCCCTCACATACGTTTTCTACTTCTTCCTTGGAGTATTTTTAATTTCTTTCCTTTTACTATTTTTATTTAGCTTTTTGATCGCTTTATAATTGTTGTATGTTCTTCTAAAAGGTTTCTACTTTCATATATTAAACGACTTGCATTTATATTTATGGTTGGTAGCAGATTCTATTCGCTCTCTCTCACCAGGGGGAAAATATTTTCAGGAACTGTTTGATTGATTTTTGAGTACCTCGATCTGTGAAAGAACCATGACGTATGCAAATGAGTCTTACTATTTAAAGTCAAGTGAAGTGAGCTCGAAAAGGATGTTGATGAAATCTTAGAAGATGGAGATCGTGAAATCTTGACAGAAGGTTGAGATTATATTTTTGAAGGCTATTTTGCAGAATATCTATGCAGACTAGCATTTGACTTGTATTATTATTATTAGGAGAAGACCACGACAACTGGATCCAGTGTGCCTGCTTGCCTTCCCTTTGAA
Source organism: Trichonephila clavata (assembly GCA_019973975.1). Classification (NCBI taxonomy): domain Eukaryota; kingdom Metazoa; phylum Arthropoda; class Arachnida; order Araneae; family Nephilidae; genus Trichonephila; species Trichonephila clavata. Next base: position 9,935 of record BMAO01038455.1, read on the forward strand.
ATAGATTAGTAATGTTTGTTATTACTAATTAAGAGTGAGAGTGATTGTTTCTCATTTTCTAATTGCTAGTACATTAGGGTTGTACTTAGAGTAAATAAAATTTATTGAATTTACAATATCAATGATCGAGCTCAGGTTAGTCACAGATTTGCTAGTTTCTGTCTGGAAATCTTTTTTTCTTTTGAAAAATTTTAAGCATAGGAAATGTAATTTCAATGAGCGATATCGATCTTATGAATAATATAACATATGATTTGTTTGCATAAGTACATGTCGCTTGGCAGCCATATTAATTGATGCCAATAAAAGAAATTCAAACTTTTGAATAAGTGATTCAAATGTTTGGAGCAATTATGCACAGCAATTTTTTTGCCGAGTTTTTAGGGTTAGGAAGAGTTTATATTTGTCTTCACAAAAAACATTGAGCAATTAGATATTATGGAAGATATTGTTCTTTAAATACAATGTAATAAGAGTATTGCTTACGATTATTTTATACTACTATTTGTGAAAACTGCAAAATTGTAATTGAATAATCAGTAATAAAGGAAAAATCTATTCCACGTATCACTTACAGTGGCTTAAGAAAGCGATCGAATTTTCAAAGAAATAGAAATGATACTTAAAGTCAATCTTGCGCACTCGCAACGAGCAACCATGAGAGCGCGTATGCATCGTGGCATCGAATGACGCAGGTCTGCATGTCATATTGAGAAATAGTTTTCCAAATAACCTCGATCTGATCCAATTATACGAGAAAGTCACCGACCGAAAAAAATACTAAGGGTGACAAATCCCGTAATGAGCTGACAGAAGAAGTGGATCCTATCATGCAACGAAGAAGACTGATGTATTCTAAGTAACATGTGTGGATGGGTCTTGTCTTATTAAAACACAGCTCTTGGAATACTTTGCAAGAGTTGCAAGACTTAGAAGGAACCGCGGTAACCAGATGGTCAAGATGGCAGACTCGTGACTGTTGGGTCGTGAGTTCGAGTCTAGTATCGCTGAAGACCCTGAAGGGGCAGATGCACGTTTAATATGTTGAGGCTCAAAACGCCTTCCAGTTGGTGTGGTGTGGTGACGTTAATATTCACTCACTCACTCACTCGCAAGACTTCGGAATTTATAATTTCTTTTCTGTAACTCCTTTTGTTCATGTTTTTCGGCTAGGTAGAACTGTACATGATATTTAATAGTGCTTCAGACTATATTATCAAGCATTTATCCAGTTTAAAGCCGAATAAGACAATCCTGGAGAATAGTTATCCTCTGTAGTGTCTGACGAATAATGGCTCATCGTTATAATCTAAATTGCTGGGGAATTCATGTAAAACGATGACTTATTGATAGTGGCATTTGCTGTGTTTGTGAGTCCATTGTAGCCAGAGGCATTGGTGATTTAGTGTCAAGGGAATTTTGCACTAAAGAATCCTAGCACGCAATGCAGCAATCATCGACAAACCATGGTGCAGACGATGCCATGCCTGTAGTTGTGTTCCAAAATTGTACCAATATCCTTCTTGAGTCGCGGGTTCAAATCACCTACATTAGTGACCTTGGCTGAAAAGAAAAAAAAACGCAAAATCTTCTGATCCGTCATGGCGCCATCTACCCACAAGAAGAGCAAGCAAAGTCGTCAGACCAACTTGATGCAGCAAGCAAAGTCGTCAGACTCACTTGACGCAATAGTAACAACACCAACGCTCGCCATAACAATAAAATATCGCGTTCATTCACCTATTCACCGACTCACTGTTAGGGGAGTACTATGGTGGCAACTAAATAAGCCAGTAACAGCCTCCGGACAGGATTGATCGCATTTGTCTAGTGGTATGTTACGTTCTTACGGATCAGGAGGTACCGGGTTCTAAACCAGTACACTGCACGCGCGGTTCATCACCGTGTGCGTCCCGTAGTGATGTCAGACTATGTGATCCATTGCAGGAATTGTCAACTTCTCCATGGTCCATTTTTTTAACGTATGCATCCTTTTATCGGTATTTATTTCCTGTGCTAATAATGACATCAAGATACGGAAGTCCACTCTTACAGATGTCGATAATCCGGTCACGATTTGAGTTCCCCTCGAATAATTTGGTGCGTATTTGGTGGATGTATATTGCCTTTTAATCAATAACATTTTCATTAGGCAACGACGGTATACGTATTTCAAAGTACATTTACTGTGCTTTTTCTGCATAGCTCACTATTAAATTCGGAATGATGTTTTACGGCTTATACATGCGTTATAGCCTTGTAAAGCTATGCATTTACATGTTCTCACTGGTTTTGCATTTCCTGCAAAATTCCTCTAATTTGCATGATTGCTTCATGCTGTTGCAATTTTTCAATAGGTACTGTATTATAAATCTTCAGCATTCTAAAATTGTTCCTCAATTTGAAATTAAATATTTCATGAATTTGTCAATTGCTATTTTAAAACATACTCTTTATAGGTAAAGTATTTAGCAACCGTTTTAGCTTTGCTGATAGAAACTTTCTTAATAACAAAGTAATTATCAATTAATTTTGTTTGGATTAAAATACTAATTTTTAAAAATATCTTAGAAAGACTAAACACAAAAATTAGTCAAAAAATGGAAAGTCATACATATTTTTAAATAAAATCAAATATTGAAAAAAAATTATTTTACTTATTATATATATTCATGAGTTTGTAAAAGAAATCTTCAAAAAATTGGGATTGGATATAAATTGCAAGAAATGGTTACTTATTCCAAACTGAATTAAGTTTTTTTGTGAAGATTTTTCTTTCCTTTAGTATAATTGAATCACAAAATGGTAAATAGTAAACTCAATGATCATTGAAATTCATTATGAAGGAGTTACGTAGAAATGATTCTGAAGTAAATATTTTTATGATGTGAACTTACTTTTAGTATAAAAAATAGCAATTAAATTTGGAATCATAAGCATTTTTTTAAATTAACCAAGACAGAGAATTACACGAAGATTACACCATTGCAATGGAGATTTTTCATCTTATTTCTTTGTGAGTAAAATTTTTTTGATCGAGTATAATTATTCTAAATAATACACAACATTTCAAATAATAGAGTTCATTCAAATTTGATCATACTAGTGGATTATGGAAAAACAATTATTGTGCTAATTCAAAAAAGACTTGTAGAACGTTGATTCTTCTTACATAATTCCAATAAAACAATTTTAAAGTTTTTCAAAAACAAACATTGGAAAAACTGGAATTGTTAAAGAATTCTCTGACGACTGAAAGAGAAGAAAAAAGAAAGTTTTCTTATAAAAATAAGAATGCTGCTGTTTGTTATCTTTCGATATGCAAGAAAGATTTCAAACCATCGATTTGAAGGAAGTAACAGTCTGATTCGCTGCCGATGCAAAGGATTGAACTCAAGTGCATCGATGCAAAATAAAAGATAGAAAACATTGGAAGAATAAGTATTCGAAAACAAAAGAAATAAGAAAAAATCATATAATTAACTTTATACAGCATAAAAAGTAATATAATAATGTTCCACATAATTTACATTCGGTCAACTTCCCTTTCAACGATTTTCTATGATTCGTAATGTGAGAAAAATAGAAAATTTCTTTTAGAATTGAGTCTGAAAACTACTCTTTGATAAAACTTTTGAGGTTTCTCTACTTTGTAATAACTGATTATAAAAAGTATATTTATTGTAGAGTTGAAGTTACGAAGAGTTATGTTACCAGTTAAGGAACTCTCCTTTAATTCTAAAATAAAAGAATAACAAACTTAGATGAATTATTAAACGAAGGTATGAAAAGATGTTGCTATTGGAGCTTGTAGAGCTCTTATATTAGAAGCTTATTTGCTAATTTATATGTGTCTTGATAATAGGTTTAATATATATTTTTAAATTAAATGTGGCCAATATGAAATTAAGAGTTTGAACTAATAAAAAATTTTACATTTTTAGAAAATGCTTTAAAAAATTAAGAAATAGAATTAGGATTATATTTTAATACCATATATTGGTTTTTCAAATTTTTTTTGTATTTAAAACATTATGTATGGGACGATATAACCGATTAATAAGAGTTAATAACAATGGAATTTTTCAAAACTGATTACAGTTTTTAAACTTTCATAACGACTATAATATTAAAAACACATAATTTCTAGATTTTTTCAATGAAAAAATATTTTTTCATATAATGAACTAGAGAATCAAATTTTAGCATGTACTTAATGCATTACACTATTTACTTAAGCTCAAGTTTTCTTTTACAGGCATGAGTAATGCAAAATAACTTTGTTGATAAAAATAATCCTCTAACATCGAATATTTTTACATCATTTTATGAAAATAAATTTCTCTTCATATAAAAGTGTAATAGTTAAATTTCTCTTAAATGCGACAAATTGTTAAAAAAAAACTTAATGTATTGCAATCTGTTATTTCGAAAGAAGACATTGGAATTTGCGAAGACATTTATTGTTCAATTACAGTGTAAATATCGTTCTTGAGAGTCCGTAGTTGAAGCATTATTTTTGTTTACAAAATAATCTTTTGAGAATTATGCTTCAAAGAAAAAGATTAATTTTTTGGGACAGAATCCTTTTCTTAGATATACCTAAAGGAAAAAAACAAAGAAGATGGAAGAAAAATATCTATAATTTTGTGAAAAATAATAAGAATATACGATAATATGGAACATGCATATGTTTGGAGTCGACGCTGTAAGTATTTTAGTAAAAGTATTGAGAAAAAAGATAAGTGCCTAATGTAAGCGCTAATGGTATTTTACTTATTTTTTTTGTCTCTGAAGGAAATAATGAATAAATAATAAAAAGAAATTGCATCGATCATTTCTAGCTTTTTTTTGTCATAAAGAAGTAATACCATTCAAGAGAGGCGTATGAAAAATATATGTCTTGTAACTACTATCTGTATTGTTTTTCTACAACACAAAAGCGTTTTTGTTTATACCTGAAAGCTCATAGAAAGAACTTTTTTTTAATATTTATTATGTATTTCAGAGTAAGGGGAGAGGAAATATATGCTTTGTTTAAATATTTATAAAAATGTGTTTATTCAGCGTGCCTTTTAAGAAAATATTTCTTAAAGGATTTTACGAATTTTTTAGAAAGGGAATTTTTTTTTAGAATTTTTTAGAATTATATCAAGAGAAATACTTTAAAAATATCGAATATTATTTCATTTGAAAATGTATTGCAACACTAGCATTAAAGTACAAATGTACTGTAAAGTATGATTGAAAGGTTTAAAAAATAATTTAATGCAATTTTTAAAAGATAGAGGTTAATTCAGAAATTGTGTGACCAATTTTAAAAGCATATGGTTATTTATGGTTAATTTGATCACTTCATTGCCAATTATATTTTAAAAATGAAATGCTTAAATTACCAATTTAAGGGGACTTGTTACCGCAAAAATGACTTATTTATCGTTTTTTTAAAATTTTTATTTAGTTATATTCTTTGAACGATTACCTTTCGATTGATATATCACTTTTGTATGCCTGAAAATTAGAAGTTGGAAAAAATTTAATTTGAAAAATGTAAACAAACAAATTTAAAAATTCGACCACGCCCCTTTTTTAAAGGTATCAGTGATTTTAAACTAATTTTTATCAACTACTTTTCAAAAATAAATTTTACTTTGTTTTAACCATAACTGCAACGTTTTATAGTACTTTTTAGGACTACAACTTTTATTACAAGCTATTTGTTGTTGTTTTGGCGCTTCTTTCGTTTGTTTTGCTGTTATCGTGCTAGTTTTATTTACGTTTTACATTGAAAAAAAACAGTCTTTTTTAAGACTTTTACTGATTGCTGTCTTTTAAAGACTGTTGCTGAAACTGCTGAGATTTCAATATTATCTTTCCTATTATTATCTCTTGAAGATTTCTCTTAAAAATGCCACGAGTTAAACGAAGAAATCATTCTGCTAAAATGAACAGCAAACGTTGGTGTAGTGATGCTGTGAATACATGTGTCACAGAAGAAAACAAATTAGTTCCTAACATCAGAATTGAGCAGTTATCTTATCCTGAAAAAACTGAACATTCTGAAATTGGAAATTTCATTATTGTGAATTTTGAGCAAATCAGCAAAATGTTTATGAAACTAAAATGCCCTGACTGTGACAAGTAAACTCTAAAGCTTGCTCTTGGAAACAAGGTAGGATTTTCCTACGTGTTAAATTTAACTTGCAATTCTTGTGCTGAAAAAGTTTGTGCTGTAGAAACGTCTAATGAAAGGCAGGGTAATACAGTTCCTGATATTAATTTACGTGTCACACAAGCATTCTCTAATATTGGAAAAGGTTACTCTGCAATTGAAAAATTTTGCATGGCAGTAAATATATCTCCTTTTTCCTCGAGAACTTATAGCAAATGTACTAAACTTCTTCACAAAGCCTGTGGTATTGCTGCAGAGAATTTGCTGAAAGAAGTACACAGTGAAGTGAGAAATGCTTACGAAGCACCAACTGATGTTCCCGTTGTGGATATAAGTGTTTCATTTGATGGTAGCTGGTTGACGCATGGACATACATCTTTGATTGGCATAGCTTGTGTTATTGATATACTTACAGGCTATGTAATTGATTTTGAAGTCATGTGCAAGTATGTCGCAATTGTTCTGTAGCAAAAAGAGAACTTGGAGAGTCAAGTGTAGATTATAACATTTGGTTTGAAGGACACAGGAAGGATTGTGATGTTAATCATTCCGGCTCATCAACTTCGATGGAAATGGAGGCTGCATTGATCCTCTGGGAAAAATCACAAGCGTTGGGATTTCGTTATTGGACCTTATTGTCTGATGGGGATTGTAAGACCTTCAACTATTTAACAGAAAAAATGTGTATGGGGATAATACTGAGATAAAAAAAGAGGAGTGCATTAATCATGTCAGCAAAAGGTTGGGCACTGGTCTACGAAAGCTGTCAAGGAATCGAGAGCCCGTGGAATTTCATTAGGAGGAAAAGGCCACGGCACATTAAAAGAGTCAACAATTAAAAAATTTACTTTGTACTACCAAAAAGCTATACTAAAAAACAAAGGCAATGTTCCCGCCATGAAAAAAACAATATATGCTACTTTATATCACAGCATTTTGACAGACCAAAAGCCTCAGCATTCGAAATGTCCAATCGGTGCAGACTCATGGTGTTTTTACCAGTCCGCAAAAGCAAAAGGACAAAATCCAGGTCTGCATAAACAACATGTTGGGACTCCAATTAATGAAAGTTTTTTGTCACATATCCTTTCTGTTTATCAACGGCTTGCTTCAAATGAACTTTTGGAAAGGTGCATTAATTGCGGAACCCAAAACGCTAATGAAAGCTTGCACAACATGATTTGGTCAGTGTCCAAAGGAGATATTTGTGTCCAAAGACAGAGTTACACATGCCGTAATGGAAGCAGTTTGTGAATTTAACAAAGGGACTCTACGCACTGCGAGAGAGACCCAAAAAGCATTACATATACATTTGAGGAAATGTTCGCGTGATCTTGGTGTGATGCTCGAATCCCGTAAGAGATTATTCAGAATCAGACGGAAAAACACCAAATACCAGCATGCACGCAAATTGATAAAAAAAGCTATTTTAAAAAGAGAAATATTAATTAAAAAAAGGAAGGTGTTACATATAAAGCAGGATATTTCTGAGGTATTTTAATAATGTATTTTTTTTTTTGTAAAATGTGTGCATGTAAATATTTTTAATTTAGGCATTTTATATTAATAATTTTATAATTTCAGTTCTTTTCATCATATTTAAATATTATGTGAAGCAAAAGATTTTAAAACTTGTGTTACAACAGAAAAACATTTTTTTTAACGTTTTCTTCGAGTTTTCTTGATATTTATGTGCCATTATTACTGTGTAAAAATGTATCATTTACAGAAAATATGGGTTCAATTAATATGAAAAAGCAATTATTCTGAAGAAAAATGTATAGCTAATGTTTTAAAATGGTAATTTAAATTTATTTAAGATTATAATAATAATTTTTTCAGAAGTATAAACTTTAAAATGGTTTTTCTCAGCTTGTGTTTTTTCAATACATTAGTTCATTCAAAATGCTACTCCTTCCACAATTATTATCCCATCACTTTCATTTTTTCTCTGTGTGTTATAAATCATGCATGTAACAAAATTAGGGATCCGTTTTGCTATAAACTGAATACTTTTTTTAAAAAAAATTGAAATGTAGGAGATATTGGGTTTTTCGTTAAATTTCAGCATATGTATTAACATTTTATTTTTTTCTCCACAACCAATTAAGTTATTGTAAAATAGATCCCTAAAGTTGTTTAAAACATCCTAAAGAATGTTACAAAAAAATTTCCTGTCAAAATATTAATAAATACAGAAGGAGTAAAATTTTAAAATTTTTCATTTTTTTTAAAAAAAAATTTAAATTTTTAAAATTGTGTGATTAATATGTGCAAAATTACACCTCATATTGTTTTATTGAATATAAACATTATATGAAATGCTAAAATATAATTTTTAAATGCATAAATAAAAATTTTTTTTCAAAGGGTACCGAGTACCTTAACTATTTTCATTAGTGGTGGTAATATATGACTTGGGAATTAGATCCTCAAACTCGAAACGAAATTTTAAAAGTTTTGAACGATAGTTGTTCAAATTCTGTTATAAATAAAGCATTTAAAAACCAGAAAAGGCATTTCATTTTTCTACCAGGATTACTATCTAAACTTCGAAAAGAAATACAATTTGGTTGGCAATTAAAAGCTCCAGGAATAAAATGTAGACAAAAGAAAGTTCTTAGTGAGAAAAGAAAAAAAAAGCAGAAAAGACATATCGCTATAGAAAATCTTCTGCCTCAAAGATCTATCAAAGAAACTATATGTTTTGTAATCAATAATTTGTCGGCAGATAAACAAAACTGGTTATAAAAAAGTGAATAAACCAGTATGTCGTCAAATGTCCCCCAAAGACAGTAGAACACGTTTTTGGCCTCTTTATTTAATGTCACCCAAGGGTAGATACAAAACATGGATAACTTCGGATGAAAGCCATTTACAATCGGCAAAACGAAGATACAATATATTTCACATCAAAAGAGTCGCAAAGAAGCAACTGTTTTGCAAAAGGCAAGTTGGCCGTCAGGTGTTATGGTATGGATGAAAATGTCCTCTCAAGGGTTAACAAAGCTTTTTTGTTGAATCAAAAGCTAAAATTGATGCTAAATACTATCAGAGTAAAGTTTTGAAGCTGATGATTAAAGAAAGTAAAAGTCTTTATCCTCAAGGAAACTTTGTTTTTCACCAAGATTCTGCACCAAGCCATACTGAAAAATCAACTATAAAATGGCTTAAAGATAAAAAAAAAATTATTTTTCCTCATGAGAAATGACTACCACCGTCCTCTGACTGCATTTCTTCTGATTATTTTTTAAGGAGATTCTTAAAATAATCAATTGCATAGACGTAAAGTAAGAACACTTCAAGGGCTTCAAAAAGCAATCAAAGAGGAAAATGCAAAAATGTTCCCCCAAATAGTCAAAAAACTCTTCTGGTTTGGTCTAAACATTTACGTAAAGTGTACTACTGCCCTATTGAAAATTTCTCATGTAAATAACTTAATTCAATAAAAATTTATGTTCCTTTGAAATTAGTCACATTATTTTTGAATCAACCGGTAAAAGAAGTTTCGGAGAACATGAACTGAAAACACATACATTCATTTAAAATAACATACAAGTATGTTGTTAATATTTTGACCTTAAGAAGAAGAGGAAGTCAAAAAAATACCCAAAATAACAATTAAATTATTTTTTTAAAAAATTTTCTTGAAAAAATACTTTGAATGAAGAATATATAAACATTTTCCATGCCTATAACAAAGCAAATTATTATTTCTTTAACGCCTTTATTAATGCCACTTTGGCGTTTAGTTGTTTTCACCTACTTCTTTTCGTGGACTATTTCTACTCATTGATTTTATTAATTTTATATTCAAAGTTCTAGTTTAATTTCACCCAATTTTTGCTTCACAGCATGTATTAGAAGCAAGTTTGCTTCAGTATAATGACATGTAAAATTTCTTCCGAAAGTGTAGAACAAAAAGATAATTATAATTAAAGAAAGCCTCGCTATAAAATAACTTAGAATGAAAAATACTATTCATAAACAGCAAAATACTTTTAAAGCGAAAATGTTTAAGACGAAATATTGGTTAACAAGAAATAATATAACGACAATTTACTATGTATTTTCCTTCATTTTTTGCTCTAAACGCGAAACGAAAATTACTTAACACGAAAAGATTTCCCTTCTGAGAACGAACAAAATACGGAAAACACCAGCCGAGCAGACGAGATTTAAAAGTAGTGGGAAATGAAAGGGAAGTAGTTTCAAGTGTTTTGTAGCAAAGAGACTAACTTGTCTGAAATACCATCGGAATAGCCTGTAATACGAGCCGATTTTGCTTATCTAAGCTGCTTTCACGCTCCACCCCTACAAATGCCACAAAAAACATCTCATCCCTCATCAGTTCGCTTTTGAATTGGCTAGTATATCGCAGTGCGAGCAAAAATCAGAGAGTTTGGTTCTCATTTTCTTTTATTTTAGAAGAAATATTTTTACTAGCACAATAGCAAGGACCTCAAGTGGAAGGCAAACTGTTATTTCACTTAAAATGAAGATGCGGCTTCATAAGGATGTTGATCAAAAACAGTACACGAAAACAGAAATCTAAAAAAAAGTTTAGTGTTGCAAAATAAAGTATTTTTTTTCATTGTGAATGTTTTTGTTTCCTTGATTTTTTTAAATACATGCATATATACATATATAAATAAAATATACTCTAATAAATTTAATTTTGTTCAAAATATATTGTTTTTTTGCAATATCATTTAGCACGAAAAAAATAATTCAGCCCCTTCAGTTTCGCGTTAAACGATTTTTATTGTATTTCAAATAAGAAATTTATACCTTAGTTAAATGTTTATTATGTGTGTATAAGAAACATTTTGTTAAAATAACTGTTTTTTGAGTAATTTTGCAAAATATTTTGGAATACATAAAAGATTATTTCTTTACTTCTAGTTATTAATAGAAATTACATTGAAAATTATTATAAGTGTATACAAATAAAATTAAAAAAACTGAATTTTTTTTTCTATTGGCAATGTAGATTGAGCATCTTGTTTGTTAAGACACTTCAATTTAATCAACAATGATTACAATTCCGAAAAATCTCTTGAAATAACTGAATGCAAAACATTTATTATCTCCCCTCTAGCATTTTTAAAAGCTGACTGGATGTCAGGGCCGTTTTTAACCTCATTGGCACCCTAGGCACTTCAAATTGCTGCGCCCTCTTCCACTATTTCCAGAGACCCCCTTCCCCACCCCACCCCCTTATCTTGGGTTACCTTACCTTTTGGTTCTTTTCACTTAATTTTTTTTGTTAGTTTTGAGTATAATTTTTGTTTTAAAAGAAAAATAACACAAGATATATATCCTTCAAATTCAATTTCGAATATTTGGTAGAATTCACATTCACTCATTGGAATGTCTGAATGAAGAAATGATGATCATGCAGCGAGTTTTTATTGAAGGTATGGAACATAAGGCGACAATTCTATGCCGTATATAAATTTGCCTTCCAGTTCACTTTAAAAAATAACAAGTAATATAAAAAATCTTTTAAGTCTATTCCTAATTTGAATGGATGAATAGAAAGTATTTTATTAATGATAGAGTACACACACACACACACACACACACAACACACACACACACACACACAACACACACACACACACACACACACACACACACACACACACACACACACACACACACACACACACACACACACACACACACACACACACACGTATATATATTAAATATATATATGGAGAGAGTAAACTCTAATAGTAGGAATTGAAAAAAAGAGTATGATTTGTCTGCAATGTTGTAACAATGCACACCCGGTTTGGCTAGTTTGACTGAAAAACGGTTTTCGAAGCTAACTTTTGTCATTGTTACAACAGTTACATTGTTAACAGTTGCATTGTTACAACAATGGAGACGAATCTAAGTTTGTGTCAGAAACCGATAATTAATAAATTTTTTTTGAAAAACTGTATTAACATCAAGTGTCATATCCACTACAAGTTTAAAAAAAATTAATTTATTTGAATTTGATTGGATGAATAGTAAGTATTTAATTAACAATTGAAAGTTTGAGCACAATATATATATATATACATACATATATTTAGGGAGAGAGTGAGCTAATAGAGTAGGAATTTAAGGGTAAAAAAGAAAGGGGGGTGGGAGAAAACGGTGCAGAGAGAGAAAGTATTAGTTTTGCGCAGAAGGAAACAAGTTAGATTCAATTAAAATTACCAGAAATAAAAATATCATTGACGTCTGGCGATTTATTTTACAGTAATTTTATTACAAAATATTCCATCCGCTTAACAATATATTCTCCCTCATGTCGACATGTTGAAAATAAGGGGAATTTTTTTTTCCTGACGAATTTTTATGAAGGTTTCCAATTTGGGGTAAATTTTTTAAGAAAAAATTCTCTCAGCTTCTATTTGGAAATTTACAGCTCATTTTAAAAGATATGGGTTGTATAACTATCACTATAGCATTTTTAAAGTTTAAAAATAATGTGTGGATTTGCATTCTCATGAAATAAATATTTCTTTCAATATAAATTTATAAATGCAATTTTTTCGACTGTTTTCCCTTAGTTTGTGCTTTTAGTGGTATTTAAGGTATCCGACTATTTGCGATAACTTTTATTTTAAAAAAATGGAGGTATGATGATCTTTTTTGTGGTTTTTAGATTTGCTCAGTACATTTAAGGAAAAATATGCTAAAATTAAGAAGAGAAAAAGAAATTATTATTACTTAAATGGAAAAACGGCACGGAATTATACTAAACGGGGCAAATTCTGTACCAAAAGTTTATGAACAAATTTCCTATTTTTCAATTTTAATGTGTTGCTATGTTATTCCTTTTTTAAATGAACTTCAGGATAAGAGGTATTTTTTAATTTTTACCAAAACTAGAGCACTCTATCTTAGTTATTATATGAAACTGCTTAAGAAACAGTGATTATATTCACGTAAGGACTGTAAATTTTGTAATAAAACAGTGATTGATAAATCTTAAGGGTAATCAATTTTTACTATTATACAAAACATACACAAAAAAATTTTAGTAAATTATTTTAAAAACTTTTTGAGCAATCACTGTTTCTGATTGCGTATTTTCGAAAAAAAAAAACACATTTCAAGTAAAACGCATTTCAAAAGGTATGACATCTTGCTTAAGTAATGGCATCGGCTTTTACTAAAACGCTTGTGCTTCTTGTTCTAGAGAACGGAAAATAATAAACTTGGTATTTTTATAAAGCTAATAAGATGACCTATGAAGTAAAATGATAAAAAAATTGTCAGCTTTTGGCAAAATTCACAATTTTAGGGTAGTCGGATATCTTAATGGTTAATCAATCAAAAGTCCATTGGCATTTGTGTTTAAATTTTTTTCATATATATAATATCTTGAAGTTTGATTATTTGCATATATTTCTTAATAATTTTCTATAATTTAATCATATGACTGGATTAAAAAAACGTGCAACAACAATAATTCCAGGATAGAACTAATCCCTTATGAAAAATTAGTTCCACAATCATTATAGAGCTGAGTGAGTCTTTCTCTAAATGTTATTAAAATGTTAAGGAACAACAACAGATGAACTGTTTTGATGATGAAAACACAAAAATACAGATTATATCTATAACTCTATTTACGCCTCTTTTTTCCCCGGACATCATTTGAAATGATCCAGGGAAATTAACTAATGATTTAGAGTAGTTTTTACAGAGGTTCACTTTCAATGTTGGAAGATATCTCATCAATTGCTGTGAGAGAACTCTTTTATATCTGAAAAAAATTATGCAAGGTCTTTCGAGCTACCGTTTGGAGATTAATGATTCAATATCGCTTTATGAGAGACGAAAGTAACGAGAAAACTCACCCTGAAGATATTTTCGATGATAATGTCTCCTGAACAGCTCAGGGATAGAATATAATACATGAAGAATATTTGGATGTTTTGCGTTCTTTGATAAATTCGTGGTAAATCTTCCATCAGGTTTCAGGATCTGTTCGTCGTTTAAAAATGAATACAATATTAAGAGCCCATTTCTCCTTTCTTTTTGAAAGTTTCAATCTCTTCAAAAATATTTCCCGCTGTACATAGACTATTATGAAGGAATGAGCTTGTGTGATTCAGTTCTGCAGCGTGAAGAAACATATTTTATGCAAGGTATAGTTTTCTAAGTAATAAGTTAAATAATATTAAAATTCGCATAGTAATAAATCGGATGTACCGGATACTACCTCAATAACTTCAATTACAAAAGAATATTTGAATATCAGATAACCTACCTAACTATTAGCATTAAAAATAAATCTCATGTCTCATTTTTTTGCATTAAAATTTTTGAAGGTATTTCTTTAGTAGAGTAATAGAGGGAAAATAGTTGCTCTGTTTAAATCCAGTCTGGATTAGATCATTATAGTTCGTTTTGTAATAAATGTTGAACAAAAACATCACTATTGTTAACAAGATTTTATCTGAATTTCAATAGCTAATGCAAAATATAAGTTCAGATGCAAATCATTCAAAGTTTTTCAACTCCAGTATCTATCACCACTGCCATTGATTCCAATGTAGGTAATGAGAGCTCTTTTTTCAGATGTCTCTTTCTCACTCGTTCTCACTTTCTCCACACACAACGAACACATTTTTTGGCACATTTTTTGAAGTGAAGTTAAACTTCATCAGCATCCTTTAGCTATCGAAAATAAGTAATAGCCCTGTTTTCCAATGGCAACGCATTACAAAAGATATGCATTTGAAATTTCCAAACATTTACATTTTTGCAAGGTTCAAATTAAATTCTCGTAAAAGTAAAATCCTTTAAACATTTGATGCATGTGTGTGAAGAGTACCTCCGGTTATTCCTCATCCCCCAAACTTTCCTGTAATAATCAGTTAAGCCATTGTATCTCAAAAATTCAATGTGTGGGACCCAATATTCAATTTTTTCATCGCCCCCTCTCCAAACAATAACTATGTATGGAATTCAATAATACTATATTTTGATGCTAAAGGTACAATACGACATTAACCTCTTAAGTGCTTCCGGCGTAGAGAAACGTCTCGCTCAGCCAAATGATTCATTGCCCTAGACGTATAAATATGTCTTTTCGAAATATAATCTTTTCTGTACATTGCTATCCACAAAATTATTCCGAAGGCTTGGGAATACAATAAAAAGAACTTGACAGTGTTTGCGAAGGATTTACTCGTTTCAGAGAATTTGCCTATTTATTCCTTTCCTCCCCTTCCCCAATACATCACATACACGTGCCTACGTGAAAAAAGGCGGCACTGGGAAGAAAATCCCGAAACTTTTAATCTACAGTTAAGGGATTAATTATAAACCGTAAAAATTATCAAGAAAAGTGTTGATTTTTGTATATAATTTTATATACGACAAGCCCATGGGTTACTGGTAATTATCAAACTTGCTCTTAACTTAGTAATGTTGATTTAATTATAAAATACATTGTACATAATAATGATACATTTGTATGTGTATTATATTAGTGTAAATATGTATTTTATTTTTTATTATGCCGGAATGTATCTCATTTCTTTACTGAAATAAATGAATAATTTTTTTAAAAATAATCTTTCGTTTTTTACTTTTCAACATGCTCACGCCCCCTCGTAGAGTTATCATCCCCCCCCCTGGTGGGCGCACCTCACAGTTTGAAGAACGTTAAGTTAAGCTTAACTAGAGAAGAAACTAATAGAGCCATCAAGATCAAAAATTGTGTCAGTAGCAAACTAAACAAATCGAAATTTTTGAATTCTTGAATCTCTCTAACAACAATGTGACATCTGACAATAACTTTACTTGAATCGTATTCCAATTTAAACCGAGAACCTTTGTAATGTGTTCCAACGCGTTTCGATTAACCTCTGGGGAAATTTACATTTCAATGACTGGTTGACTTGAGAACTTTGTCTTGTGAAAGAACCGTGACATAGGCAGATTAGGGTTACTATTTAAAGATATATCAAGTGCAAAAGCGAGAGATAATGAGATTTATTGAAAGGAGATGTGTTTGTGATTGTAAGGTGAAATATTTTGGAGATTATATTTACTGGTGAAGAAAACAGAAGCTCGTGAATCAGCGTGCAGCTTTTGTCCTGATTTATCCTGAAATTTGAGCTTCGTTGACTGTGCTTCAAAGTTTCTTTTAAAAGTTAAGCTACCTTTGTTATTAATTAAGATTTGAGGTTTCTCTTGCTCCCATCGAATATTTACCCTAAATATATAATAATTAGATTTAATAAAAGTTGTTGAATTTCACAATGCCTCTTGATTCTTCACCTCATAGCATTAACCGGAACTCTAGTTCGTTTCACCTTTAACTGCCCATAGAAAACAGTGTAAATTGGAGAAAAATTCTTCTGAATGCAGAATATTTTATGTTCATCACAGTTAGCAGTTAATATTCGTACAAATTGATTATTGCATCTTTTAGAATCATCAAAACAGCTCTAGACATCTCATACATCTCATAGCATTCATAAATATCTTTTCCGTCAAAATAAAAACCATCTGCATTAAGAGACATATCTAATATTTTTACACTTATAGGCTTATCATACAGATACCGTCAAATCAGTGTCCTAATTGTCACACTCAGTATAAGTGGAAGTTTCTTACAATCAAAGAGGGGGGGGGAGGGAGAGGATGAACAAATATTCTCCTATGAGAGAGGAATTGTAATTGGATTAAAAGAAGCACAGTGATCAAATTTCAGGATTGATAGACAGTTAGATTGAAACATCTAATCGATGATGTTGATAGGAATAACAAACTATAGTCGAATAGTGCCAAGATAGTAGTTGAACAAGAATAAAGACAGAATGCGAGGACATAGAGATCGTTTAAATCAGGGGTTGGCAACCTTTTAGCTGTAGTGTGCCAAACCAATCTACCAATTTGATTCAGAGTGCTACATTTTAGAAAATATTTGATTCCCGTGGCAATGTATGCAGAGATAGGGAATAATGGTAAAAAATACAGATTTTGAGTTTTTTAAATTATGCATAATTTAAAAGGTATTTTTATTTTAACATAAAAATAGATAAAGTAACATAAACTATTCCTTCAACATAAATGAAAAATTAAAATTGTATAAATGAATATATATCTTTTAAGAATATTTATGAAATTAAGAAATAAACATAAAATATAAGTGTGAATAAGGGCACAGTTAAATAAAATGTAAAAATAATTTTTAATGCGAATCTTGTCGCCTCAAAGTTCTACTTAATATCAAAATATCATTAGTATAATTTGTGACTAACAATTTGACACATGATTCTGAATTAGAATTGGATTCACTTGCCTCACCTAATAGCATACGAGAGAGGATTTCTTATCACCGAGGTTATTTTCAATCAAAATTATGCATGTCGATAATTCTTTTCTTTCTTGATATATATCTGCAGCAAAACGTTTGTATAGCAGAATTTTCATCCATTCTTGTGGCATTTGTTTTTCAGTTCCTGCTATTAGTTCACTCTTTCCCTATATATATATTCATTTACATATCTTGTTCAAATTTTCAATCGTTAGTAAAATACTTTTTATTCATCCATTCAAATTCAAATACATTTTTTTAAAACTTGCAGTGGATAACATTTAAAGTTAATACAGGTTTTTTTTTCCAAATATTAATTCATTAATTAAATTTAATTAATCAATTATAGTTTAATATGTATATTTCAGTCGATATTATTCCTCTAGATAGCAGTACCTTTGGATAAAACAGCTTAAATTTGTGAAGAAGATTTACTTAATATGAATAATCAAATGTGCTAGTAAGACGTCAGCATTGCTTACACCTGGTTTTAAGATAAATTCTTACCTATTATGTTCAACTTTTATTAAAAAATGTAAGTATAAGATTAATGAGGTTAAAAAGTTAACAATGTTAATTAAAAAGGTGTTTGACCACTAATATTGTGATTCTGGTACATGTATATACATATTTATATTAATTGTAATCTTTATATATAAAATATACGTGTCACAGTGTTTGTCCGCGATGGACTCCAAAACTACCCAACCGATCATAATATAATTTTGCATACTGTGTGTCATTTCGTTCAACTTAAAACATAGGATGATTTTTATTTTAATTAATCACGCCATAATTTTTTTATTGCCGGAAATGTGAAGAATCCGGAAAAAACGTTGCCAGATTCCCGTAAGGGATGCTCATGTGTCTGTGGAAGCAGATATTGCAACAGAGGGTGAAAGTTTTCGGTACTCTCGACGTTATTTAAACAGCCATCCGATTTTTGTTTTTTAAATCAGACAAAAAATAATTACGGAATCGGAAAGATCATTTCTTTCGCCACGATACGGTATAATTTTTTTTTTTGCAAAATAATGATATTTTCTATTTTTAAAGATTTTTTTTTTAAAAAATGCGTTGAAACTGATGCGTTTTTATGAAATTTTTTTTTAAATCGTTGCGTATAAATTTATTTTCGTGTTAAAAAATAAAAAGCCAAAAACCTTTTTGAACAAACTTTAATAAAACACTCAAAATACTTAATAATTAATAATTTCTTCTTTTATAAAGATAATTGCATGAAATTTTTTTCATGTGTGTGGAACATTTCAAAAAATCCTCACAATTTTACTTCAAGACTTAAAATAGTAGTGACATTTTGTAATTTGAAAAAAATTCTACTTTTCTGTCTTTTTTCAACATACAACTACCGGGTGTCCATAATTAAACGACCCTACTTCAAAACTGTCTACAGATGAAACTATTGATCAGAAAGTTGTAAAATTCTGTGTACGGCATAAAGAAGGGAATTTGTTTGCGCGAATAAAAAAAATTAGTTCAAAATTTCGCTACTAGAGGGCGCCTTTGAATGAAGGACACATTTATTACTGGTTTTCAATTTGTATTTTATTGCTTTTTTATTCACAGGACACGGTAACACAATAACAGATACTCTATTTAAAACACAATCTCTAAAATGAACTGCAAACTTTAATTAAACTTCTTCCATGACTAATTTTCAAAGGATTTACTCGAAGGAAGACGAAAATATGCAAATTTTTCGACGTCACACAGCAACTGTTATAAAAGCAATAAACTTTCACTGGAGATTAGTCTATTTTCAGTGTGCTCGGTATTGCTAATCAGAATGTCATTACGTTTACCAGATAGAGCGTTGTTAGTAAAGTTTGAAGTGGCGCGCTTATCCGGAAGGATAGAACCAGGTACCTTTGGATCCGAAGCCGAGTAACTTATCCACTACACCAAAATGATCACCTTGGTGCGGAGGTAGTTACTGGCTTATATAGATGGTACCGCTACATACACCCCACCAGTGAGTCGGTGGAGGGCGAACGAACGATGTATTTGTTTAAAGCGTGTTATTGCTGCTGCGTCATGAGTTGTGACGGCTTTGTTGATTGCGTCATATGTGAGACGACTTTGCTGCGCCGAGTGGGTGCGGCGACTTTGCTGCGTCGAGAGGGTTCGACGACTTTGCTGCGTCAAGTGAGTTTTGACGACTTTGCTTGCAGGTAGATGGCGCCACGACAGTTCAGAACGTTGCGTCTTTCTGAGTTCAGCCAGGGTCACCAATGAAGTGGCGCGCTTATCCGGTAGGATAGAACCAGGTACCTTTGGATCCGAAGCCGAGTAACTTATCCACTACACCAAAATGATCACCTTGGTGCGGAGGTAGTTACTGGCTTATATAGATGGTACCACTACAAGTTATTCTATCAAAACGATATTTCCGCAATAGTTGCTCTCCGGAAATTTCGAACTTTAAAGGGGATGCAAAAAGGTCCATTGACTGCTAAAAATCTTCGATTAATGGTAACCAAATTTGAAGAAACAGGATCGTTGAATGTTCGTTCTGGAAGAGGAAGAAAGACCTGTTTCTGCGGAAGCAATAGAGAAAGTTGCACTTCAGGTGGAAGAGGACAAAGCATGTTCATGTTCTATCACTGGACAGCGATATGCATCGTTATTACGGAATAAAATTATTCCGGATCTGCAAGCACGCCAGTGCCTTTCACGCATAATTTTTATGCAAGATGGAGCTCCTCCACACATTATACGTTGTGTGTTAAGGACGTTCTCAAACATCACTTCACAGAAGAACGTGTGATCGATCTGCCACCAATTTCATCATCTGTGGCCTCCCCAATCGCCTGACCTCAATTCATGCGATTTTGGCTTTGGGGCCTTTTAAAACAGCTGGTAAGTTGTGATCAACCAAGAACTTTACCTGACCGCAAAGACAGTATTTCACGACACGTTCGTAACATTTCCCAGAACACACTGCGGTCAACGGTGGAACATGCTATCTTACGATTTCAAATAGTAGCTGAAAATGATGGTCATCATGTTAAGCATTTATCGTTGTAACAAAATTTGTAAACTGTTATAAATGTATGCTAAGTATTAATGTATGCTAAATATGATCTCCATTAAAAATGCCTTCTAGTGGCGAAATTTTTGAACTAATCTTTTATTCGCTCAAACAAATTCCCATCCCTTCTTTATGTCGTACACAGAATTTTACAACTTTCTGAATAATAGTTTCGTCTGTACACAATTTTGAAGTAGGGTCGTTTAATTATGGACACCCGGTATTTTTAAAAAGGCTACATTTTCGTTTCCTGGACTAAAAAATTGCAACGAAAGAATTGAAAAGTGAGTGAGTGATTTATAAACTCGCACTGAGCTTTCACCTACCTCTCCTAATTACCGC
This sequence comes from Trichonephila clavata, assembly GCA_019973975.1. Lineage (NCBI taxonomy): Eukaryota > Metazoa > Arthropoda > Arachnida > Araneae > Nephilidae > Trichonephila > Trichonephila clavata. The sequence continues at coordinate 30,848 of BMAO01038455.1, forward strand.
ACCCCACCAACGCAAAAACAAATTTCGAAAAAGGGAGTTTTAATGACATAGTTAAAAAAATCACCCACATCGCACACACACACACACATAAGTGCTATCGTCCTGAGGGAAACAGGAAATTCCTATGGGGATTAAGTTATTCACTCGGTAAAAGCCCGTACAACGCCAGGCTAAGCAAAGAGGAAAGAAACAAAGAAGTAAAAGTAATTTCGAAAAATCATATTGGAAGTGCTGCTTTTGTGAAGAGAAGGGAAAACGTCAAACGAGAAAACCATTGATACGCACTCATGGGCCTTGCACTCACATCGTACGCGTCACACCTACACAAAAGTGCTGGCGTCAGAAAGAAAGGAGGAAATTAACGTGGGGATTAAGTTATAACCTGGGTAAAAGCCCGTGCAGCGCCGGGCCGGGTCAGCTAGTCTTTATATATAAAATATACGTGTCACAGTGTTTTTCCGCGATTGACTACGAAACTACTCAACGGATCATAATATAATTTTGCATACTGTGTGTCATTTCGTCCAACTTAAAACATAGGATGGTTTTTATTTCAATTAATTACGCCATAATTTTTTTTATTGCCGGAAATGTGAAGATTCTGGAAAAAACGTTGCCAGATACCCGTAAGGGAATAATTGCAAAATGTGGCATTGCTCATGTATCTGTGGAAGCAGATATTGCAAACCAAAATGCACGAAAATTAAGTATCTGGCGTATTTTGGGGTGTGGAATCAGATTTTTGAGTCAGTTTCCAAAAATAACGGTAACTTTGCTGGATAAAGCCGGCCGGCCGTATTTTAGACACACCATAACAGGGGGCTTACACTAAAAGCCTTGAATCGTGAAAACTTGGACCCTGTCGTACTTCAAAATGGATAATCCGAATCTGATATACAGTCTGAGAAATAACTGTAACTTTGCAGGATAATTCAGGATGACCATTTATTACGCAAACCGAGGCAAGAGCTTACCCTTAATGTCTTGGTGCGGGAAAAGTGCGTTTCTGTTGTAATTCGGGATGGTGAACGAGAGTTTGAAATCGAATTTTAGAAATTCCTGTAACTTTGCTAGACATTGCCGGACGATCCTAATGGTTCTTCCAGGGACTGAACTTGCCGGCTCAGGGGAAAAAAGTAATTTCCAGTTGTATCTAGGGGCGGAAAATGATAAGTTGAAACTATATTTCAGAAACTCCACTAAACTTGCCGGATATTGTCTGAATTAGGAGAAAAGGCAAATGATTCGAGTCCCACGTCCGGATTTTCATTATCTCTAGCGACTGAACTTGTTCGCTCTGGAGCATCAAAAGTCAGCTGCATGCGCATTTCGGAGTGTGAAATGAAAATCTGAAATTGTGAATTTTAGGAGTTTCGATAACTTTGCCAGATAATACCAGTCGACCGTATTTTATATCCACTGTAGCAGGCCTTAAAAGCCTTGAATCATGAAAACTTTGTCCCTGGTGTATTTCAAAACGGATAATTCGAATCTGATATTCAATCTGTGAAATAACAGTAATTTTGCCGGAGAATTCAGGATGACCGTCTCTTACGAAAAGCGGGGCAGGAGCTCACCCCTAAAGTCTTGGCGCGGAAAAAGTGTATTCCTGGTGAAATTTGAGATGGTTTAAGTGAGTCTGAAATCAAAATTTAGAAATTCCTGTATTTTTGCCAGATAATGCGGGGGGGGGGGGGTCAGAATATTCTCGGAGAGCAGTACCAACCTATTTTGCCGACGTGAAGTGAGTGAATATTAACGTCGCACTTTTCAGCTACACGAGGACTTTTTGTGACTGACCGCGTAATTTTGAACCATGGTCAAGTGACGTGGACGACACCTGAGTGGATTACTACCACACCACTCTCCTAACTACCACACCACACCACACCAATGGAAGGACGTTTGAGCTCGCGGCAGATTTAACGTGAGTCGCTCCCCTACACGGCGGGTTTTCAGTGGTGTTGAGCTCGAACTCATAACACGCTAGCCATGACCCGATGCCTTGACCACTTGGCTACGCGGCCACTTGCCGACGTAGAGACGCAAAAAGTATATCTTGATTGTATTTCGGAACTGCCGATCCGAATATTCTCAATCCAATTCAATATATATATATATATATATATATATTTTCTCATATCTACGTAAAATAAGGCCAGACAAAAGTATTTTGCACGAACTTTGGAAAAAACTTGCTTTAAAATTCTTGAGGAGAGAGAAATACTTTTCTGGTGTTTTTCAGGATGGGAAGCAATAATAATGTGAAATCGGATTTTGGAAACTCCGGCAACTTTGCCGGATAATGCCGACCGACCGAAATGTCCCCTTTCAGACTGAACTTACAGGAGCAAGGGCATCGAAAGTGGGCACCGAGTACTTCCCGGGGTGGGAACGAGAATCTGGATACGGTTTTCAAAAGCTTCCGTAAATTTTCTGGATATTGCTGGAATGAGGTCAAATGGCTTTGCGTTCGAGTTCCAGCTCCAGATTTTCATTCCCTGTAGCAACTAAACTTTCAGGTGAAGTCTACTATGGAATCTGTTGCCATGTATTCCACTGATACCGTCAGAATCTCTAATACCATTCAAAAAGCTTCAATTCCGATTCGTTTGGCTTTCGCGATGACCATAAATGAATCTGAAACCGAACAATATTCATTTGATACTTAGACTTAGAAAATCCATGTTTCGCGAATGGGCAACTAGATGTTACATGCTCACTTTTGCGGAAACATTTGAATCTATTTCAGTTAGCAAAATACGGGTTACCGAAAATATTGTGCACCAAATAGTGATTAGTTGTATAAAATTTTTATTTGTTATACTTTAAAATGATAAAAATAATTTTAAAAATTGCAAAGAATCAATGTTATTCACCACATTTATAAAATTAAATCTTTATATGTTGTTACTTAACGACTTCGTTAGTAATTCATGCATTATACTACACTCAAATAGGAGATGAATGAAATGCAAAATTAAAATAATTTGTTGTTTTATACTTTATTTCAACCCTCCAAAATTATAAACGAAGGTTAATTTGACTGCATTGAATAGTTTAGAATAATATTGAACTAAGGTATTAAAACAAAGCCACAGCAAAGCGTGGCCCGGGTCAGCTAGTTATTTAATAAAAAGTAACTAAAATAAAATTGTTCTTTGTTGACCTAAGTAGGAATTGAGTAAATTTTTTTTTATAGATTACTTGTTTTCTCTTATTACAATCAGCACAAAATTCTTCGGTGGGGGAAGGACAACAGGGATAATTAATACTCATGGAGCTTATTTTTTTCCATGACGCAACAATGAGTGATGATTCATTTTACAAGTAATATACAATCGTTTTGATTTACATTGAATATTTAACGTTAGACGATATGGTACCCAAAATATCATCAAACTATTGCAAAAATTTTTATTGGCTTTTTTGATAACTCGAATTTTTATAAACATGCCTGGAAAATTTCAAAGTTTTACCTGCGTTTTTTGTCAAGTTAAAGTGCAATATTTGATGCTGGACCGCAACTACCCTGCCTACATTTCAGATCATTTGCTAGAAAACAGCCTGGTAAAAGATGGATTAATTTTTTTTCTACCGCGCGAAAATGAGACTGACATATGTAGAATTATATGCATAGTAAACAATCATTTTAAGAAATAATTGTGCAGTTTATGCAAAAGTTCTAGTTTGTGTATTGTTTATTGAAGAGAAAAGGGATTTGTGGTTAAGATTTAAAAGTTGTGCGGGCTTTTTATAATAGCGTTATGAATGAAATTAAAACTTCAAAATGGATTTTCCCAAAGCCTAAATACTAAATCTCATTTTGATAACTCAGATAATTACAATTCTAATTCGCAAAAATAGTAAAACTCACCCAATTTTATATATTTATTTTCGGTGTTACATATATATCCCATGTGTGTGAAATTCAACACAGTTATTATTAAAATAATTTAAGATATTAATTTAAAGAAATGCACAGATGCAGTTCATCGATTTTGATATATTTTACCTATACATTGATATTTTATTTTGCTTTCATTCGTGTACAATATTTAACGCACGAAGGCTTTTAAAATCATGGAAATAAAAAATAAAGGCATAAATATTTTTTGTACTTGTTGTTCATTATTTGAGTTGTCAAACTGAGCAGGAAATTAGTTCTGAAGTGTGTGTATATGTATTTTTTATAATTATTAAGATAAAGTTTTATGAAATATTGATCTTTCATTCGTTTTCTTCTATATATTCATTATGGCAGTATACTGTTTAATTATTCTACATTTGTGGAATTTCTTATGGTAAGCAGTTTTAAATAAGCTAATTAACATTTCATAAAAGTTTCAGACTATTCGATGAATATTATATCATGCTATTCATGGAACGAAAACTTCAAACTCATAATTCTCCATTTTGAATTTTTGTACATATACTATTGTTCAAATCCCTAAGGCTTTTTTGAAAATTGAAGTATGGGTTTGAAATTTTTTACATGTTCTGAAATGTATGTTTTGTAAAACTGTGCATGGAATTAGTTCAAACTTGTTTAGTATTTTTTCTAAAATATTTCAAAATCAAAATTAATGATTTTTTGAGAATTTTTGGGAGTTTAACTATAAAAAAAATTAATAAAAAATTAAAGAGCATCAGTAGAAAAAAAACCATGCACAGTTTATTTAGTATATAAGGTACTTGGAAAAAATTCTTTGAAAGAAAAGAAACATGTTTAAAAAAGCCTTAGAAATTTAATAAATGTTAAAGAAAGTTAAAAATATTAAATTTTACAAAAATTTTGCTACAAATTTAAAATTTTTTGTATGGAATTATTATTAAATATTAACCATTATAAAATGCAAAATCAAAGATTAAAATTAAAAAATTATGAAGATGCTACCATATCGCCTTAACAGAGAATGCTGTTTTATTTTACATAAAGCAATGAATGGAAAGAAAGAATTAGCCCTTAAATAAAAATAGTGTAGGCAAGGAGAAGAGAGACAGAGTGATTTAACTCTATCTCATAACTTTGTAGAGTGGTCAGGGCCGGACCTAGCAATTTTGCCGCCCCGGACAGAAATGAAAAATGCCGCCCCTCTCCCCAAAGTAAGAAAACTATTATTAAAAAAGATAAAAATTGTTCATAAATGCACACCTATAAAACTTGAATATTCCTTGCAAAGAAAAAGGGAGCTACAGTTCATACACGAATATTTATTGAAAACTAAAACATAAAAATTACCACTGTTTTTTTTCTGACTTTTAATTCTGAAAATTTTCTGATCAATTTGTTCAGCTATTGCATGTTCGATAGCCAATGTATCTAAGCCATTTAATCTATCTTCAGAATTTGGGAACTGTAAGAATTTTTTATTAATTTTAATTTTGAGATACTAAAATCTACACTTGCCAAACTTATTAGCACAGAAAATAAAATAAATGCAATAGCAAGATTTGGGGCAAATTCTAAAACTGAAATAAATTTTTAATATTCAACTGGGCTTTCTTTTTTGCCTGCTAAAGCTGAAACTGACATTATCTCATCTGCTCAATCAAGCGCGTTTACATCCAATGATTCTTCGTGATCAACAACATTTCTAAATTTTTACAGTTTTTAATTAATTAAAGTTTTAAGGGTATCTCTTAAATCATAATTATTGTACAAAAATTGAAAACAATTACTGTCAGTACTCATTAAATTAAATCTGACTTCCAAGGCATTAATTGCTTCATCCAATGTAAAAAAATCGAACTCTACCTTGAATTTTAATTTAGGATATTCCATCGGATCCTTGTGCTTCATAATTAAAACTAATATTTTTCCGTTGAACTTTGTGACGTGGCTGCTTCACCTCAAAGTTAGCAGATATATCAATCTCACCGGATAGTTCTTTTGCATCACAGTGCATTTTATCAAAAGTCACATCTGCGATCGAAGATCCTTAAAGAATCTTTACAATTTCTTGAGAGTTCCATAGTAGATGGTGGATCGTAATATTTTGATTGCAATAGCTTGCTTATTGGATTTTAATGCAATTAAAGATTTATACCAAATAATGAGGCCATAGAACTTGAATTGTTAAGTAGAATTTAATAATCCAGAGGCCTCATCTCTTATAGAGTTGTCAATTTCAGCATTATTATAAAAACTAAGCATCATAAAAACCTCTTAATTGATAACTTAAGGGTCTAATAGCCTCTATTCAGCTTTCTGAGCTATTTACACTAAGTGGCTTTAAAGTTTTATGCCCTTTATACATTTTAATAATGTAACCCAACGAAAAGTTGATGAAAAAAAATTTTTTTTGAACTTATTAAAAAAAGTACAGGCTTCTAAGGATGCTTTTGCTATGTCATTAACGATCAAATTTAAAGAGTGGCTACTACATGGCACATAGATTGTTCGCGGATTTAAGGTTCTTATTTTAAATTGAGCCCCTGATTTCTCGCCTTTCATATTCACTCCGTTATTGTAGGCCTGCTCCCGCATATCTAGCAGATTTAACCCTAATTTTTTTAAAGTTTCTCAACTATTAAATTTGAAAGTTCTCTTCCAGTTAATCTTTCAACTGGAAGTAAACCAAGAAAACTCGCATTAGTTTTAACGATAACTTCGTTAGAAGTATATTTCTCAATACAAGTATACCTTACCATAAATGTCATTTGTTCGATCTTGCTGGCATCAGGAGCTCAATCTAAAATTATCGAATAATATTTAGCTTGTTTAATTTAAGAACAATGTATAGTTTAATATTCTCATATAATATTTTCCCTTGATAGTGTACTTTAACTTCTTCCTTTTTTAGGAATCTACGGACATGCTCCGCCATTATTGGATCAAATTATTTGTAACAATTTATCATTATTGGAATTGCCAAGCTTGTTACTCTTTCCCCGCGAAAAGCTAAACAATTTTGACAATACATTGCGTAGAAGCACCTCGCACCAATAATTAGTCTCCGCATTAATAAGTCTTTGCGAGTCACTGTCAATTGTTTTAGAGCATTGTAATCGCTGACTAAATTCAATCCAAAACTTTTGGTTTTGACTATGGTTTTTTGATGTTCCATGTTCATTTAGGGTTTCAACGATTTGCTTCCGACTTTTAAAACCTTTTGTGGAAAGGGAACTAATGATGTAGCCAAAAAGTTTGAAGAAAAACAATATACACAGTTTTTTGTAATAGAATTGACTAACAATTTACGCATAACCTGTTCACCGTTCTTTAAAATTCTTGTATAATATTGTGAGCTAAATCTTCAACCGGTGTCGTCATAAGAAAAGTCATGCTCTGTCAATAGCAGAGGGGTTCTTTTACCAAACATCTATCGGCATCTGATAGAATAACAGGCCAGGTTCCTGGATCTGAATTAAGTATCATCTTTAAATTGTCGAGATATTAGGATTTTCCCAGGAGGAGTTTCTACAAGATCAGTGCCATTATAGTTCTATTTATTTCATCTGCAACTTATGCATCACGAAAGTCTAAATCAGATTCTAATTAAATAACTGCCTTCTCCTTTTTTTTCTAGTGCCTTATAAGGAGTTCAGTAAACTTCCAAACTTTTTTAAATATGGGCTTGTTTTTCGAGTTTCTTTCTTTTTTATTGGGCACCAGATAGTTTTTTATGCCCTCCCTCAGACATTATAAAATTTCAAATAAATAAAATTTAAAATTAACAAGACAAATGAGCCACCGTTTTATTAACCCTTTAAGAACCCAAGCTCTCTTACAAATAAAATTTCGCTTCAGCAATATTATTTCAATTTAATCCAAAAATAAAATTTTACAATCCATATACTCTTGTCTATAACTATGGATATATATATACAAAATAATTTCATTAACATTAAAATAACCTGCTTTTCGATTACCTCAATAAAAATTTTCTTTAAAATCGTTATTCACTTATGTGATTTTATTTATTACACACTTAATATATATATGCATTAACAGTCTTAATATACACTCATGGACAAAAAAAAACTAGCGCACCATGAAGGAGTCGTCAAAATGAAACGAAATTTTACATATGTAATGACTATTTTGATATAAGTAAATGATTAGATAATCAAAGAAAAAGGATAATTTATTTCAGAGAAAAAGGCAAAAGAACGGAGGATTTAATACCCTGTTAACCCCCTCTAGCGCAAATGTACGATACGATACAATCGAGCATTGAGGCATACAAGATCTGCAGGATGTCTTGAGACATTTCTTTCCATATTTGCTGTAACCTTGCTCTTGTTTATTCAAACTCGTGTATGCCCAACTCGCCATCCCAAATGATCCCAGATATGCTCGATTGGAGAAAAATCTGAGGATCGGGCAAGCCAAGGAAGGGTATAACAGTGTGGAGACAATCTTGTGAACTCTTGCCGTGTGAGGCCGAGCATTGTCTTATGAAAAATGGCTCTGGAGCCGTTGCATGAGTGGCAACACATGTGGTTGCAGGATGTCATGGACATAACGCTGGCTGTCATGGTGCCACGGATCATACTAGGTAACCGTGTATTGTAGGCAATGGCACACCATACCATCAAACCAGCTGTGGGAGCGATGTGTCGCTGTAAAGCAAATGCAGGATTGAGGCGTTCACCCCGTGGTCTCCAACACACGAACACGATTATCATCACTGCTGAGATTGAATCTGGATTCGTCGCTAAAGATGACCTGGTTCCATTCCTCTGCAGTCCAGTTTCCTTGTGACCGGCACCACTCCACACGGAGGCGTCAATGGGTGAGTGACAAGGCAGCACACGTAATGGTGCCGTGATCCCAAATGTCCTTCGATTATAGGTTCGAGAAAACACAGGGTCCATAGTAAATGTGCTACCTGTTCCTGGTGGTGGTCGATGAAGCAGTTAGCTGTACGCGTGCATTTTTTACGATGTGACGGCCTTCTCGATGAATGGTCTGTCGAGGGCGTCCTGGAACTGGTCTTCGTGTAAAGGACATCTCTCGGATCACTGGTTCCAACAACTCCTCACAACACAATCAGAGCTCCTAATTGAGGAGCTACTCGCCTAGCTGACTACCCAGCTTCATCATGCCGTTGATTCTCCCCCTCTCAAACTGCGACAGCTGCTCATATTGTCTTCGAAAATGCGTAATGGCATGTCTTGCTCAGCGCTTTCTTTGTAAGCGATTCAGTATACACGAACAATGTTCGTTACCTGTTTTATACTCCACGGAAAACGATGTTAAACGCCCTCTACCGGCTATACGTAATGCGCAATCATGCTGCATTTCTAATCATTTGCTTATCTTTCCGATATGTACCTCATGCCAAGTTTCGTTACAATCTCGAATTATTTCTTGATGCGCTAATTTTTTTTGTCCATGAGTGTATATTAATAGTCTAAAATCACTAGGTTTCTTGAAAGTATGATATATTTTAGAAAATATTTTCATACCAAATTTTTCATAACAAAAAAAAGTATTTTTAAATTTGGTAAAAATTCCGCCACTAAAATTTGCCGCCCCGACATGGGTCCGGCCTAGAGCACCCCTGGAGTGGTGTAGCTTGCCATTGAGAATCGCTTCGCGTGCCATAGGTTGCTAAACCTGGTTTAAATAGTGCTCACAGCTCCTAGTGCGCCGTTGTCATATATTTCACGTGTAACCCAAATATCACTGATTACAGTGATATTGATATCCGATTCAACTAAGGTCCCGGAAACTATTAAGCATATTGTCATTCGTGTTGGAATGATGAAGGGCTCTTTGATTTGGAACTTCAGGACTGGAGAAGAATTATTTTCATCCATGCAACCTGCTTCAAATTGAGTCCGATGACCATTGAAGGACAAGGGAAAGTAAGGGACAGCGAGGTGTACTCTATTGTAGTCCGTAACACAGCCTGAGAATCAAAAGTGGCATGATCGCCATAACTTTTGGTGTTATGGTATTATGACAATTGACAGCACGTTTTTTTCGGTTGTCAATCATGAAAAACTTACAGCATGATATTTTGTGCCTAGTGTGTTGCCCTACTTTTCATGACCTTGGCTTATATCCTTTTTCTTTCATTCTCTGACACACAGATACGCCATTCTAACTCTTGTATTCGGATTCTCCAACGCCTCCCTGGTCGTCCTCAACACCTGGTATTTTCCTAAAAGACCAAATTTGGTCTGTGATGAACAGCCTTCCCTGAATCACCCTGATCTAACTGGTCAATTGGGAAGAGTAGGCAAGCAATTCCACGAGAGGAGATTAGCCACATCTACGAGTCATATAGCCC
>BMAO01038456.1:0-17105 GCA_019973975.1 Trichonephila clavata
GACAAACAGTTCGATGACTTTGACAGCAGTATGGACTGTCAGCTCGGTAACTAAAACTTTCGACTAGCCTTAGACAGAAGCGTCTTCGTCGGTGTAAGTAACGACGAACATAAAAAAGTGATGGTGTATCGTCGTCTTTGCAGATACATCTAGGCCTATTCACAGCACCATGATGTCGACATCGTGGAGAACGTATATTGCCAGCGTGCATTCGGCATCGTCATACTGGCCCATCACCTAGAATAATGGTATGGAGTGAAACTAAGTACACATCTCGGTCATCTCTTGTTTTCATTAATGGTACTTTGAACAGCAGTAATTACATTCTGGTGTGTTAAGGCCCAAGATTCTACCGTCTCTTTGAGCAACATTTCAACAGCATAATGTATGACCGCATGTTGCTGGTTTTGTACGGATTTTTCTTGATACAGAAAATGTTCGGCTGCTGCCTTGGACATCACGTTCACCCGATCTTTCACCAACAGGAAACATCTGGTCAAGGACTACCGAACGACTGGCTTGTCACCATATGCCAATCACCACAGTCGATGAACCGTAGCATCGTGTTGAAGCTGCATAAGCAGCTATATCTGTAAATGCCATCCACTCTTTGTTTGACTCAATGCGCTAAAGAGTATAAAAGCTGTTATTGGTGCCATAGGTAGTTATTCTGCATTCTTATTTTCTGAGTTTGTTATTTCCAGTATATTTTTTCCAATAAATATTTTATTTCCATTTTTTCCTTGTTGTGAAATTTCAGTGGCCATTAGTATACATTCTTTCAGAGTAATATAAATTTTATGCTATGCTCACTCCTTTTGTCCCAATAAATCCAAAATTCTAATTTACCAAAATTCGAAAAACTAATAAGGGTTTAGTTAGGGTTTTTACTAATTAAATTACTGATAAAAGTTTGCTCAATGAAAAGAATTCTAATAAAATTTTAATTTATCATCTATTGTACTACTAACTACAGAGACGTTAAATATTAAACAATTCACAGATTACACAAATTATATAACTCCGCTGTTCCAAACTTTTTTTCCCTTTAGGTCTCATGTAGAACTTACGATTAATTCTGGTATCTTAGAGGTGAAGAAACGTAATCGAATTTCAAACGGAGTCTATTAATTTTGCCTCACTTGCTAAAACCATTAACTTGAGTCGTTGCACTTAATCCATTTACTAAAATATTTATTTTGCACAAGACTTTACAGTGATTAGTTAGCTTAATTCCATTACTTTTATCTTTAAGTGAGAAGACTAAATGATAATTGGATTTTGTTTAACATCTTGATAACATTTTCTTGGACAAATTGGAAGTAGTCATGATAGTATATGCGTATAGTTCCGTAATTTCATTAAGTAAAAAATACGATTTTCATCGGAAATGTTGAATGTCTTATTGCGCTTTATTCTCAATGCAATTTATTATATTCGACTTATATAAATAATTTTAAAAAAACGACACATGATAGAAGTTCAAACAAATTTAAAATATATTTAAAATTTAAAAGTGATATATATTTGATTCTTCTGTCACATCCGCTGATCTAAAAGAAAAATCCTTAAATTCTATGCCAGGATGGCGAACCAGTGGCACGCGTGCCATCAATGGCATGCGGCACAATATTTAAGCACGCCAACGATCAAAATGGTTTGCATTTATTTCAAATAAAAAAAATCACTGTGAAGTATTACGAACAGTCTCAAGTGATCGTCAAGGGGGGGGGGAGCACACTCGTTCGTTATTGTCCTGCCTTAGTTACATCGGAGACTACAATTGCTAACGTTGCAACGTTTGTTACGCATAGCATAGTCAATTTTATTGACACAACTGTACTTTAAAGTTTGTGTTATATTTACGATTTTTAACTGCTATTCACATGCTAGTTCAGCAAAAGAAAAGTGTTAGATAGTAAGTGCAAAAAGAATTTCAAATTGGTGAATCTAAAAATATGGCATTATTAGTAAAGCCATGAAGAGATGCGTGTTTGGAGTGGTATGCAGACATCGTCTGCAAAACGGCATTTTGAAACAAATCACAAATCCTCTTGCCAAAAAAGTGAACCACAATAAAATAATTAATTGCTTAGAACCCGTTTGGCAGATGACTCCAATTCAGCATGCATTCCACCAAAAATAACATGTTACACTCCTAGAATAAATTATTTGTCATCCAATCTGCAACAACAGAAGTCACAGTAATGTTTACTTTAATTTGAATTGCACGTATAACTAAAACATTTACAGTTTATACAGTGCAGAAGGTATTTTTCGTAGTTAATAAAGAGTTTTGTGTAGTCATGTATTTAGTTTATTATTTTCCCAATAATCTCAAGTTAAAAAGTTATTGATGGCACGTTATACCTCATTAAACACTTTTTTTAGAAAAAATGGCACATTGATCCATAAAAGTTCGCCACCCTGTTCTATGCATGTGGTAAACAAATTTTTTAATATTCAGGATGAAGCAACACTAAATTTTTAGCCTATTTTAACCAACGAATTGTCAATTTTTAGGAAAAAATTCAATTTGTTCGAGCAAGCCCTATAGATCACTTGGAATGGATTAAATGTGGACATTAAAAAGAAACAAGGCTATTAAGATAAAAACATTAAAATTTGACTATTTGGAAATGTTTAATTTCAATATACAAGCTTAAAATGCTTTTTCAAAAAGTTTTAATCTAGTTTTAATTTACTAAAATAGACTCATGATGCTTTAATTGTTGAAAGGCAAAAACTTCAAGATTTGAATTCTTATTTTTAATCTTTATTAATATAACCCTTTTGCGTGAAATGTACTTTGCATTGATTTTATTTTTTTAAATAATTCAAGTATTTTGGGGGGGGATAAAATTATTGAAAGATTTTTTTTGTTCAAAAAAAAAAAAAACTGTATATTCAGTCTTTGCTTCTACATTCTAAGCTCTCATCTGAATAGTGAAATATTTTCACACCCAATCCTGGATGAAGCAAACTATTCAAATAAAAAAAAGTTAAATATGCATTCCGTATCATTATATTTCAAAGGTTTTTTTCAGCATTTCTTTGATGCACAAAATATATATGTATAAAAATCGAAATTGTATTTAAATATTTGTAATCTCTTGGATGTATATTTTTACTTTCTGTGATATTTTTCCCATGGGAGTATTATATATGTCAAATTATAATTTTCCAAAATACATTTTGTAATCGTGGACTAATACACTTTCTTTTTACAATTTGCAGTTTTTACATTGGATTTATGTTTTTCTGTAAAATAAATTCCCAAAATCTCTAATTATCTCATAAAATTTAATATTATATTGTACAAGCATGCAGCAGTAATGTATGTAACTATTATAAAAGCACTATAGTAAATACTTAAGTTGTTACGAAAAATCTCCGAATAAATTAGTTGCTTAGTGAAACTGTATTGACACAACCGAAGTTTTAAAAGTAGAGTGATAATCATATGATATTGGTAATTACTTATTTAACCCAGCACTTCTCGCGCAGGATATGTCATACCACCTCCTAACTTTTTCAAGACTCCATCTAAACCTTTTCAGAAAATGAATAGTTTCTCGTGTAGCTGACTTTAAGGTCATATCCTTTGAGGGACTTTAGCTTGTAGGCGAATTCCAAATGTATATTTTTTGGATAGCGCCTCTTTCGGTATGTCATACCCTGCGCGTGAATCGCCGTTACAGTTCTAAATGCATGAGTACGCTTCAAAATCTTTCTTATGCAATGTGCATTATTAAAATTAAGATGAAGAAATGTGATATTTAAGTAATTTAATAGATATAGTACAACAGTATTTTTGGATGAAGAAAGACTCTTTGCGGGATGGTGAGGAAGAATCGAATGATGAAGAATATAATATCAAAGTATGCTTCCTCTACTAAATCTAACCAGATAATTTAGCTGAGGGAACAATTATTGTGCTTAATAAAATGACAATATCATATTCAATGACTAGACAATGTAATCGTTAGCCCATGATAATTTTTTTGTGTTGTTGATCGTTGCGACAATAAATGCGCAAATATTTTGTTAAGTAGTTAGAAACCATCTACTAAACATCAAACCAAACGGTGGTTTCTGAAGTGCTGTGGATTTCGATTTACAGAAGAATGTAAAGAATGTAGAAACCAGCAAGCATGTTTCTACGAAATTTAAAAAAAATAAATAACAAGATCCAGTGATAAATAACATCGCACTCAATCGCGACGTAGACTAAAGGTTGCATAAATGTACTGAATGCCCTAATAAAAAGAACAGAAAAACTAAACTTACGTGTGCAAAATGTAATAATGAAACATATCGTTTTTCCTACTTTTCTTTCTTTTTCACGTTGATATGCAAATTTTACAGTAAAAAGAGAATATAAACACCCTTGGGTATGAGATACCCTGCGCGTGAAGTTTCGGTCATTTTTTACGCGTGAAATGTCAGATTAATGTGCATATTATAATGAAACTTAGAGAGAGGAGTAGAAGCAAAGATAATATATAAATTACTTAAGGATGCACACATAATCTATTTATGATAGGAAACTACTTTGTATGTAATATATAGTATGTATAAAATATACAGCTAAAAGATATATCTACTTTTTTATGTTTTATTTCAAATAAATACCCTTTCGTGAGTGATAAAGTTAAATTTCTTTCATTTACACGTGATTAGAAATTGTAAGTTTGAAGACATTAAATCTGGTGTAACTTTGGGATGGACCTTTTTTTTGAACGAATCAAGCAAATCTTCATTTAACTGTAATTGCTCCCATTCTTTAGCTCAGAGAATGTAATATCTTTATGCTTATTCATTTCTCTCTTCAAGAAGATAATAACAAACCATATTTTTGAAATCAAACTTTATTTTAGATAAAAATGATATTTTGATAATTTATCTTCAATTAGGTTCTTCAATAATTTAGTATATTATAATTCATGATTTTTTTACGTATCTTAAGTTTTAGTAATCAATCTTAATTAATTTCAAACAATCGGTCCGAATCGATTGAGCCCCAAATATGAAATTAAATTAATGAATTATTTGCATGATTTAAAAAGTTATAAACAATGCATTTCAATACGAAACTTACTAAATCTTTTTATTAATAAGTGCTATCTGAGAGATAGAAGTGGGGGAGAGAATCAGCAACCCTGAATGTTGTGTGAGTTACATTTTTAACACCTTTTATAAGCTTCACTTGTATGAAACGGAATCTTTGACTCAGTTTTTACCCCTTTAAAGGTTAGAGTAATTCGAAATTTTTTGCTCGCTTGTCCAGGACCGATGACAATACAATAATTTAGTGTTCCATTGTCTTAATCAGGATAAACGATTTCCCATTTTCGGATCCCATTTCCAGATTGGCTTCTAATTCCAAATTTAGCGACTAAAAATTAAGTTAGAACTTAGTTCGATAAACTGTAAAAGGTGTTTGAGTTTTTAAAACTATATGTAATTTTACTAAATCAACAATTGTACGGAAAAAATTTGAAGACCTCATTGACTTCCACAATTGCCTTTTTATACTCGGACCCTATCGCAGTTAAATGTCTACGCCATGTAGTCTATGTTTTTTTACCTTACATTATTGGCCAATCAGCTTCCGTCACGCGTCTTGTATTCTTATACTGTCACTTTTCAAGTTAAGTAAACAAAGTTTCCTTTGCATCTTTTATATTTGCTGAAAGTTAGTTTCTTTTTAACTAATGTTCGGTTAAGAATTGTTGAATAGGCTGGCAACAAATGCTTTCCTCTTCACATCTAATAACTATTCCGAAGGAAAGTCCCCATTTACATCAGCTGTCTAAAGCACTTTTCAAACACTAAGATGTGCAATTCAAATTCGCGCCATTAATTATAACTCCCTCTCCAAGATCACCAACAGCCTCCTCCGAAAAACCATCACATGAAAATTATAAGACTTCTTAGTTTTAAATTGTCCCGGGCTTGAAATAAGATACTTCAAAAAATGCATCATGGGGATGTATTTAAAAACTCATGTCATACGATATATTAAACTAAAAATATTGCTGTGATTTTTCCTTGTTTTTTTAAATTTATATCAAACAATCAGATGCCAATATCAATTTGTGTTACTTTAGATCACTTTAATGACAAGCAAATCGACATAAGGTTTTCCTTTATCTCATGATTAGAAAAGTAGAATAAATAGTCCTTTTGTGTTCTACATCGTCTTTATCAACCTTTAATATGGGAAATAATGGTCTGCAATTATCGGTGAATGAACTGTCTTTTTATCTGACAGCTGATTAATTTTTCATCCTAAAGTCGATCGTAAAGTCACTTGAGACTTCGCTTGTCGTCTGTTTCTGAGTTTATTGATTCGTCATCTACATCAAAAAGATAATGGGAAAAATCGCTTTTTCTCTCAATCTAATGATAAATGTTGCGTTAATTTACTTTAGGTTTAGAATAATTACCATCTATCACCTTTGTGTTGAATTGGAGGCAAAATTTTATTCCAATTACAAAACCTTATCTTAAACTTAACGAATTTCTATGAAAAAAAAATGAATTAAAAATTTCCAACATAGGTTAAGCGAATCGCGTCATTTGTTATAAACAGTTTCTCGCCAATGCACATTAAGTTGCTTCTCTCAACGCACCAGTAACCGTGCTTGATTGAAGACGAAACTTTCAAAGACAGTGATATTATCATAATTTGATTGATTAAGAAGACGAACAAGAAGAACTGGATTCTTTAAGAGCGGATAAAATGTATGCAGAGATACACATTTTCCAAAAAATTGGGAAGGCATATTCTTTAAATAAATACTCCTTTCGAAAAGAGTATGAAATTTCAAAAAGGACTTCCATCACGCATATCTGATTATTATAACATTTACAAGCAACCGGCCTTGTCACAAACTTTGAAAGCCATTTTGGAACTTTACATTCATCAGAAAGATGAGAGCTTTAGATAAGATAAGTAAAAGTGAATTATGCATGTGCATTTCGAAAACTTCTCCATGTATGCAATGAGAAACTAAATGTTTTAAAAATATTTTCTTGTGAAATATAATTATTTATTTTGTAATGGAAGTACTTTCTCATAAATTTCGTAAATAAATGGCGTATTTTCTAAGGCGACTTTTCTTATGCACCCTCTCCACGCATAAAAATTTTTCTGCAGTATTTCGACGAATTTGTATACATAAGAACTCATGAAATGTTCGAATATTTTTCGTGCGATTTTTTATGCGGTCCCTATCTTACCGCACAAAAACCGCACAGACTCAATGCATATGAAATTCAAGGTTGAAGAAACAGATTCATAAGCGAATAAATCTATAGAAAGGTTCGAACAACAAAGGATGTTTTCTCTTTTATAAACAGGAACTTTTAAAATAAATAACATCACTGTACTTTTTTACTTACGTATGCATTTATGTGCATTCAGTTGTGTTTATACCATATTTAAAACCCTTGAAACACTTTCATTTTCGTAGACCTTTTCTGTCTTATCAGCACATTTCAGTCGACTCTATTTTTCTTGAAATTCAAAACACTCAGCTTTTGCATTGGAAGTCATAAGAGAATTTTAAGCGCCTTAAGTTTCTTCGTTTTGAAATTTCGTTTTGCTGATTCAAGTTTCAAAAGATTAGTTCCGTTCCATTCTGATTTCGAAATATTTAATGCAGTAGAAAACATTTGAATGCAGAAAGAGTGCGTACTGTGTGTGGATTTCTTTTAAAATCCAATGAATTTGAGAAAGCTACAGTAAGTTAAAATTGAATATGTTAAATGAATCCATTCAGTGAAAAAGAGAGAACATTTCTTCTGTGTAAACTGATATTTAACATTAAGGATGCCTGTTTTAGTATAAAAATGTTTTATGAAATAAAAATATAAGTTTGCATTTGTATTTAGAAAAAATAAATGCTCCTTAATATATCACATGGAATTTTAAAAAACCAATCACACATAAAAGGTTTTTAGTCAGTTAAATTTTGACCATTCATACTTTTCTATACTTCAATATACTTAACGAATGCAAATGAAAACTTATATCAGAACTTTATTTTATGCTGTTTTTGTTCGTTTGAATTCGGAATGAAATTCTACTTTCTTTCAATTATTTCAACTTTCAAAAGATTGTATCTTATATTTTGCATAGCTTGCATTTCAAAAACCATTTTAAGGGAATTAAAGATATTGCGACTAGTCTTATAACACCGAAAATATAAGAAAAATAAATATCCTTTGGAATTGAACTAGAAGTAGACACGTTTTAAATAAATGGTTTAGAATTTTCAGATTCTTGCTGTATTTTATTAGTTCTCATAGTATTAAGAAGGGAGGGGGGATAATAAAACGTATTTACTTAATATTTAAAGATAATGAGGAAAATTTCTGTAAGGATTTGGGACTACGAAAATCATTAATATAATTTCATTTAATGTATTTCTTAACATCCTTTTATAAGCTTCACTTGTATGTAACAGAATCATTGAACTCAATTTTTACCCACTTTAAAAGGTCAGTTAATTCGAAATATCACTCACTTGTCAGGACCGATGATAATACAATAATTTAATCGTTTTGTTCCATTGTCCTTATCAGGATCACTGGATTAACGATTTCCCATTTTCAGATACCATCCTGCATCTGGCGACTCATTTCAGGTCCCTTTTACAGATTGGCGACTAATTCGAGATTTGTCAGCTAAAAGGTTAAGTTACAACTTAGTTCGACTAACTATAAAAGGGTGTTTTTTAGTTTTTTTAAACTATAATTTATGTTTAGAAAATGTCTGTCAACCTTTGTAGATTCAACACGTTACTCTTGCGTTTTATTTGACCAAACTTTTTATTGCATGATATGAAAGTTTGGAGAGTAAGGGACAACTCAAATTTTATCTTTGTCACTTAAACTTGGCTCAAAATTATGAGATCCGTCGCCAACAGCCCTCGTGCTTCAAAGTGGAATGATAATATACAGGGTGAGTACAAATGGTGGCCTCGATTTTAAAAATCATATTTTCAAAACTACTGCATATATTACAATAAGGGATACATATATGAATGCAAAGAGAAGCATGCGAGGGTTTTTTCATCAATGATCAATATCACATTGAAGATATCTGTAACTGAAATTCAAAAATGACGACAATGATAGAGGGTTCTTGTGCAATTAGACTATGCACGGTTTGTTTCAGTTTTTGCAAGTGGAAATCGCTACGGAAAACTCACAAATCTTCTATGTGCGATGATATCATCAATTTAAGAAAATAGGTTGCTTGTGCTAAAGCTGCGGCCGACCAAGCATCTCGGAAGAAGCAGTTGAGAAGGTGAGGGAGGGTTTTGTTCGAAGTCCACGAGATTTGCCGCCTGTAAACTTAGAACGCGCCAAAAAACGATATGGAAAATTTTACGATAAAAATTAAATTTCAAGTCGTATCCTTTGCAGTTTACACAACAAATAACAATGGACTACAAGTAAGCATTTGTGCAGCATTATAAACCATTGACAAAGTGATGCTACAAAATGTATGGAACGAACTGGATTACAGATTGCACGTATACCGTGTAACAAAAGGATTACACATCGAGCATTTGTAACAGAAAAAAAAACCTTGGAGTACTTCTCTTTACATTTATATACCACTTATATATATATATATATATTTATATATATATATATATATATATTGTAATATGTGCAGTAGTTCCAATAACATGACTTTCTAAAATCGTGTCCATCATTCGTACCCATCCTCTACATTAAACTAATGAATCAATTAAAGAACTGACCAAACATATGTTTACATTCTTCGAAAGTAATACCAACACCATTATAAATAAAACTTTATAAAGACCTTGATGTATTTGAATTATAACATTTCAAAACTTTCTTCAAACAACTTATTTAATTGCAAAATTATTTTATAGTAATAATTAAATTCTTTGAAATAAAATTAAAATCAAATTGCTTAAATTTCAATAATATGCCATTGTTTTTCAATTTTAACTATTATCGATAAAATATAACTGGACTTTCATATATTTTTTTAAACATCATAATGTTTTCATTTTAAAGTAATTATTCTTTCGTAATAACAATTCTTAGTGGATACTTTTTAAATTTTCTCCAATTAATGCAAACATTTCGCTACTAATTAAGGCATAATAAGTAGAACTTGTCTATTGGCTGTGGTTATGAATAACAAATATCGGTTTCACTGCTTATAATCTTTGTCCTACTTTTTTCACACCAGCAAATTGAGACTTTTTATGTTAAAAACAAGTAATATAAAAAAAATTCGTTGTCGTTAATTCCTATTTGGGCCAACAACAAATACATTTTAGTCAATTAAATTTAATTAATGTTTTAAAAAACTGTTTTTATATCAAGTGTTATCCATTAAAAGTTTAAAAAAATGTATTTTAACTTAGTGGATGAAAAAAAAATAAGTACTTGAAGAGCCAAGAAAAAATTAGTTAGAAAAACTTAACGGCACATCTGTCGGGATAGTTCAAACTTCGTCAGAAATAATGCAGAATAAATTTAAAATTATAAAATAAAATTTAATTAATGAATTTATAATTGAAAGAACTGTGTTAACGTCCATTGTCATCCACTACAAGTTTTAAAAAATGTATTTGAACTTGAATGCATGAATAAGAAGTATTTAATTAACGATTGAAAATTTGAACAAGATATATATATATAATAAATACATAAGGAGCGAGAGCGAACTTATAGTAGGAATTGAGCAAATAGAGATAAGAAAACGTGGATTTCTATTTAAAAAATTGAGAAGCACGCACACTTATGCACTATCGCACAATGAATAATCAGACTATTTTTTTCTCTCTCAAGAAGGTATAAATTCTAATAACTATTACATTTTTTGCATAAAACTATTTTATTAAAATGCACCATTGTTCATTTTTAAATATAAATATTAATTAACCAAATCAGTTGTAAATTACTATGATACTTTATGAATTCCAATTGCGTTATATTTAACAGGATCCAAGCACATTTACAGTGAAATTTAGCATACCTACTTAAGTTCTTTGTACAATTTTCATATATAATCTATCGCAAGGAAAACTGGATGTACTCTGAATTCTAATTCGTGTTGAATTCATTCGAAGCTTGAATGGAGCAGCTCTTTCCTATGAGACTTTGCAGTTAAGAAAACATTTTCTTTTAACCGGTAGAGACATAAAATGTTCGGCAAGTAAAAATATAAAGGCTTTCTTTGCGTTTCACGACTTAGTTAAAACTTTCTCAGCGGAATTAGGTGACAGATGTTAGGTAAGTAAAGAGAGATGTTCGTAGTTAACATTTTTACAAGTAATAAAAAAAGTTACAGGAATTCTATAACTTTCTTTGCAAATTAATAAGGAAACTCTTCCAGTTACGGTTATTAGAAAGAACTGTAAATATATTTTGTCAATCCAGGCGTCATTCATTTCTTAAAACATGCTTAGCTTTTTTCATTGTCTGGGAAATATTGCAGTTTATTACTATAATATTACCATTTGAAATTACTTTATAGGATGAATTCGATAAAGAGCAATTAGGCGAGATTTATCTCCAGTTTTATGTAATAAATAAGCCATTAAGAGAAACAGTATTTGAATTTTGAAATACATATATTCTCCTTATCCTAATTTAGGCGCTATGTATATGCGTGTGTGACAAGTAAAAGTGAGCTACAAAAAATTACAAAAATAGCTCAATTCCAGTTTTTTTAAATGAAATTTTTATCAAACCTTTCCTTACAACACTGATGCTAAATAAAATATCAATTTAAAAATTTCAAAAAATTTGTAAGATTAATTTAGAAATTTCTTTTACAATTAAAATAATGAAAGTAAACATTTTTATCAAAAAATTATATATATTTTTTTTACTAAAAATTAAATATAAGGTTCACACATGGTGTACACCATAGGTTCTCAACGCGGGCAATAACGCCCCCTTGTGGGCGTTTGAGGCTTTCAGGGAGCAGCAAAATACCTAGATAAAATTAGGTTGAGATGGCACGGAGAGGCTTGGACAGATTAACCGAATATAGTCTAAGAAAAGACTAAAAACCACGCTGATTACGTACTAACAAAAGTAAACTTTAATACTGTTTACTTACGTTAATTGTATGCATTTAAATCATTTCTTTGTATCAAATGTACGAAAATTCACATATTTCGGTAGTTCAGGAAATGGATGAAAACCTTAAAGATTACATTTGCATTCAGACCTACATTGAATTGAATAATATAGGACATTGTAATTTCTGTAGTACATGTGTTATCTTTGTGAGAAGTAGGAAAAATGTTTCATCTACTGCATTTCTTTTCGTATATTATACAAGAAACATAATTCAAAATGTTAACCAGGAATTAACGTGTGATTCTTTAAAGGCTGAAACTGTCGATTTATACTTATTTTGAAAGCAATAATTTATATAACGAATTACTTCGTATCATCAAAACCCCTGCCTGCCTTTATAACAGGTAAACTAAAACTTTTATTCTACTCTTTTAAATGAAGAAAAAATTCAGTAGTGTTTCAATTCCAACATTATCCTGTCTATGACTAAAATATATAATATTATACATTTAAATTTATTTGTGGCAAAGGCTATTTAAAAAAAAAACTAAGTAAAAAAATTGGGGCTTTAGAAAAAATTAAATTAAAAAATATTTTCTATTAGTAATAGAATATTTTTTTTTTAAATTCAACTCTTGGTTTTATCATGTATTATGTACACTTTTATTTCTCTAGAGTGTGAGGGGCGGTAAAGAAATATTCAATAGAAAAGGGGGTGCTGGCTCAAAAGGTTGGGAGCCTATGGTTTACACGATTAAGGCAATTCACATCACTTAAATATACCATAAATATATTTATATATAAGTGATGCATTTTAAATGTAGCATGAAGCTTCATTAATCAAACTTTATTTAAATATTCTCTTCCTCTTTTGTCAGTTCATCATAAATAAACATATTAAAAATTTAACTAATTTATATTTTAAAAGTCAGAATAAGTGCCGATTTAGGCTCATTTCGGGCCCTGAAAGCAGAAGATCTACAGTCCCCCTAGGCACTGGCTGATAGAAATTTATAACCAGAAAATCTGGTCTATCCGGTTCCTGAGAGGCCGCTCCAAGTGTCCAATGGATAAATCAGCACTGATCAGAATTAAGTTTGTAAAATATAAAGTATATTACTGTGAAATATTTTCTTCAAATTAGAAAATATTTGTAATTCATCATTGCAACATTTAAGGTTTTAATTTACATTCGCATTTATACAATACTAATTTTCTATTAGGCAAATCGACAAAAAAAGAATCCTTCAAGTATTTATGAAATTAATAGTTCTTTATAATTCGAAAAGCGGCTCCGGTCACTTAGAAGTAGAGTGTTCCCTTTGTACGCCTAAGGCTGCGTGTTCAACCCCAGTTGGGTGACCGCGGTAGCCAAGTGGTCAAGGCATCGGATCATGGCTAGCGTGTCATAGTTCGATCCCAGTACCCGCTGTGTAGGGAAGCGATGTACAAACTGTCCTCCCATTGGTGTGGTGTGGTAGTTTGAAGAAGGTGTCAGCTCAGGTGTCGTCCGCGTCACTTGACCATGGTTCAAAATTACGCGGTCAGTCGCCAAAAGCCCTCGTGTAGCTGAACAGTGCGACGTTAATATTCACTCACTCAAACCCCAGTTGGAGTCGATAGATTTTTTGGATGCAAAAATCGTTGGCATGTATGTCATATGATTATGTGGAATGTGAAAGACCCTTGAGTATCAGTTTGGCTCTGTTACTCTCGGCAAAATTAAATCATGGCAATATTTAGCATCTGCCGAGAGCTTGAATTAAATATTAATTCAAGCGTCCAAATTCGGTAGCGAGGCCGCCACTACATGGTGCCACCAAGAAATAGCTCTCACATTTGGAGACTTGCCGTGTTTGCTAACGCTAAGTTGGTAAAATGCAGCCCATAAGAAAAAAATATTCGAAATATTTTAGATTTGTATTATATTTGTAAAAAACAAAAAAAAAGAAAAACAGAAGACAAACACAATTTCGTTAAGGATATATTCGTAATATATTTCACTTTTTATGGCTACAAAACTCAAAGAGTACAGCCAAAGCATTTCCATCTATTTTTAAGTATTTGGAACTCTCCAAACAAACTCATTGAGCAGAAATCATTACTCGAACGGAAACGCTTTTTGCTTTATACAAGGGTTATTTATTTTGAAAACATCTCTATAAATTTAATATGTAGCTGCTATATGACATTTTTATTGGTTCCTGGCACATTTTAGTACACCTTTTGTAAATGGCATTGTGTAATGGCTTTCTGGGAATTGATGTTATTTATTTTCAAAACTATTACGACTAATTTAAATACCAGTCCTTTGAGTGTTTTACGTGAAATCAATTTTAAATATAAGTATATATGCACAGCAAATAAATTATTATTCTAGGAAAACGTATTTCAGCGATGCTGCTAAAATAAAAATGAATCCTTTCGTCAATTCCTAAGATTAATCCAATCTGAGATAAGTTGTCTTAACCTTTTTTATAAACCGAATTTAAAATTGTTGAATTATTATGATTATCATAAGTAGATTATATAGAAAAGAATTAATGTAAAATCTCTTTTTTTCTTTATATTTGAGTCAATCTCTAACACTTTGCACGTTTGAAAGAATTTATACTTTTACTTTTTCAGTTCACGTTATGATGCGGATTAACTAAGTTTTTCTTCACCTAATGCATTTTCTTGATGTTAAATTTAAAAAAAATATGGAATACTAAGTTTAAATGAAGGAAATTAAAGATATGGATAAAAGTATCTACATTTTTCCACATTCCTGATAAAGTTAATAAGATTATTCTAGTTTTTAATAAAAATTCTAATTTTCTAATGAAAATAAAAGTTAAATTAAATAAAGCATTTTAAACAATTCTGCATTAACCTTACAAATTATGAATTCAATAAATTTTGAAACAAATTCATGTTGTGTAAGAGAATATCAATAAAGTATGAAAATAAAATTGAGATGGATTAATTAGCATTTTATGGAAATAAAGAAAAATGTAAGTAATGGAAAAATATAACAATAAAATTTATTCTCTTAAGGCATTTTATTATTTTTGTAAGTATATTATTAACATATATTGTTTGAATACTTATTTTTAAATCTTCGACTTAAAAAGTAAATAATAAATTGAGTTGCTATTAAGCATTGACGTATCATAATTTTTCTTAATAATCCATTTAATCTTAAAATACCATTAAAACAGCTTTTTGAATTATTTCTTAATTTGTTCATTTCGGATATACAATTTGCAATATATCTCTTCAGTTTTAATTTTCTACTACGTTTCTCTGTATGGGGACACATTACGATTCAATTGACAAAAATCAGTCAAAAAATCAAATCTAATTTTTTAGTCTAAATTATTTTGTATATATGTTTTACAAACTCACAAAATTTGAAAGATCTAAGTTTAAAAACGCAGAGTTATGGTAACTTTTACATTCGGTTTTATTCACATTCCAATGGCAAATCAAAACTTTAAACTGACTTATCTCAGAAAGGTAGAATATAACTAGTTTGTCTTCATTTTAAATGACAAGGCATTTTTTCTATTGTGCCTAATACTTGTAAATTTTTTTCACTTGTTGCTAATAGTACATAGAATATAAAAGTTGGTATGCATTTTTCAATCAAAACAATACTTATTTTAAAAAAAATAATTGAATTCAGAATTTACACATTTTTAAGGAATTTTTAATAAGCATTCATAAAAAGAAGTATTTATGAATATCAATCATGTTATCACAAAACCCATACCAACTGAAAAAATAATTTGAGGGTCGATGATGTGCAAGTGGGGGTCTACAATAAAGGCTATCATTAAACCAGATAGTAACTTTAATTATAAAAGAAAATGTAATCAAGTGGAAACCAGATTTTCATTCCAGCTGTCAAAAAGAAATTTAAGTTGACTAATTTGAAAAAAAATTACATTAGGTAGGCAGAGGTCTACCCGAAAAACATGGCAAAGGGTCTATGAGAAAAAGTTTCGGAACCTCTGCTCTAGCGCATAGCCACTTAAGTGTATTTAGATACCATTTATAAGACAACAGCCTCCACAGTTCTCGTTAAGATGGAAGAACATGTTTAAGTGGTCACCATGTGTACAGTTTTCCTATATAAAAACAAATACGTCAAAAGAAATCCTTGTTTGGTTTCCAGTTTTCAATTAAGTTTCTTCCGTTTTCTTTTTGGAAATACTCATTCATAAAAAATTTCATATCAAAATAATATACAAATAAAACATCATTCTAAGATAATAACAGTGAAAAATATTTTTACAAAAATTAATTTGAACAGAAATTTTAGTTATAATAGTTTTGAAATTTATGCAAAATTGCTTACATATTATGCATTTCTATTGCACTAATTGTATATTCATGAGTTGATCAATGGTAAATATTATATGATCTATTATGTGGTTTGCTTCAAAAGTTGAAGCAATGAATGTTCATCAAATACCTTTCTATATAGTGTTTCTATTCTAGTCCTGTTTTTAAACATTAATGATCTACAAGGCATTAACGTGTACTTTTAGAAAGGTTTTAGCTCCCTCTAATCTTTATAAGAAAGAATGCTTACTGTAATAAATGTACTAGGTAAAAAATATGTGTTTTATTGAAAAAAAAGAATGTTTGCATTCATAAGAAAAGTAGTTGCAAAATTTCGGAGTTATTTTAGTTTAGAAGATTGAAAATAATTTTATTATACTTTACCGTCAATTGAATTCCTTTTTCTATTGCCAATGTATTTTCTTTTTTTATTAATTCTCGCTACTTTTTCCAATCTCCCAGTAAAAAAAGGAGTTCCTACAGATGATTAATTCAGCATTTTCTTATTTTTCCGTAGTGTGTTTTTTGAAGAACATAAATAAAATAGGAAAATATCCATTGTTTTGATAAAAATGGAAACTGTTTGTTACATATTGAAATGTATTTTCAGTTTTTTCCTCGTTGTATATATGTAACCTCGTATTTCATATTTTAAAATGTTTTTGCGTAACTTTAAA